>JAUYWI010082153.1:0-13075 GCA_034780595.1 Parotoplana pacifica
AATTTACAACTGCGATGAGACGGGTTTGTCATCAGTGCCAAGTGTGTCTAAAAAGGTAATTGCATTAAAAGGTTCGCGTCAGGTGCAAAAATTGACTGTCGGAGAACGTGGTACGCTGACAACCTTGCTCGCTACCGTCAATGCAGCTGGTGATAGCTTGCCACCCTTTATCATCTTCAAGGGAACAAAGGTGCCAGATATTTCAAAATTCCCTTCTGGAACTAAAGTATATTGCAGCAAGAGCGGTTACATTGATCAGGATATCTTCATTGAATATCTGCAGCATTTCAATGAGTTCCGTACCCACGTAGACAACAGAAAAGCAATATTGTATTTGGATGGTCATAAAAGCCACGTAACTATCCAAGCAGTTGAACTGGCAACAGAGTTTGGCATTGAAATTGTATGTATTCCACCCCATAGCTCGCATCGCCTCCAGCCACTTGACACACACGTCAATAAAGTGATCAAGCAATTGTGGTATGATGCTCTTTCTAAATACTTGATAGATTCTGTTGATGTGTCAATACCACGTTCCAACTTCCACATTATTTTTAACAACACGTGGACAGAAATTGTGAAGAAAAGAGGTTTGGTTGTAGATGCATTTGCGCACTGTGGTTTGTATCCACTAAAGAATACCGTGAAAGAATCGGAATTCAAAAAGACAGAGGTGTTCAACAAAACAACCTTCCAGAAAGGAGACTCCAGTTTATCAATTTTGCGATCAGTTGTGGCTTCACCTAAAAAGAAATGCAATCCTACCCACACGAAGCGGCACATTGCAATTATTACGTCTCCCGAAAATATCAACGCCCGTACGAAACAACCAGCTAAGAAGTCAGCCAATAATACAGCTACTGGAAAAAATACCATGGCGAAGAAAGACCCAACAAAGAATATCTCAACCCACAAGAAGTCATTGTCTGCACTAAAATTGATATTTCCGTCAGATCCAAATATGCCAAGTACATCCAAAGGTATTGTACAAAGAACTAACAATGGTGTGTGTTGTGTTTGTGGAGCTCTTTGGAAAGAGACCAACGAAGAATGGCTTCAATGCTTGAGTTGCAATGGCTGGGCTTGTGAAAGCTGTTTCGGTGTCGATGCATGTGCCGAATGTTCATAATTGACTATTAAACATTTCATAAGATCATAAATCATGTTTAGTTAATGTTTAATGTTTGAATCTAGTATTATAAACTGTTTTATATTGTTATTTGTCTAATGACGAACTCGCCCCTTAGATGACGAATTCGCCCCGCATGATCTATGTACAAATAAATCAAATTTTATATAAATGCAACAACCGAATCTCCAGTTTTGTTTTATATTTGCAAAATATTTATTTTGGTGGTATAATTATGTTTAGACAATAGTGTACAACTCAATAATGTCTCTCATATAGTCTCATATACACAAAACATGACGAACTCGCCCCACTCTACCCTAATATTTTAGTCAAGTACTATCAATTCCATTATAAGTTTAAACTGACAACAAAAGATTTACTGTGTGAACAATTTCTCTGTTTTTGACCACATTCTCGTAAAAGATCCTACCTATTTTTCTTTTGAATTTGAACTAAATTAAGAAGCATATATTATGAATTAAAAATAAAACTTAAACAACTACCTACGCAAATGACAATATATAATATGCATTTGCTGGGATGTTAGTCTACAAACAAAGTTTTTCACAAATTGTAATAAAAAGGTTATAAAAATAAGGAGATAAAATTGGTTGTATATTTATTGAGTTTAAAGTTGGCTATACATAAATGCCTTAATGAGAAATTGTATACACATGTTGTCATCACACTTACCAACAACAGTGCAATTAGTTATATGAATAAAATAATTATTTTATATGAAAATCACACTTTATATTTATATCCTACCTGCATACGAAAAAGCGATGTTTTTATTTAGGTACCAATTCTTGCTCTCTTGATTAATTAATCCAATTTTCTCTCTTGATTACCGATTTATTAGAAGGCTATCATACTGCCTGATCTTCTGGCTTTTAGAGTTTATGCTTTTAATTTAGACCATCCAGTTTATTGTTCCAACTTATTGAGTTGATGGCTTGGCTAATTTGATGTGATTTACTCCTTGATATATGCAACTCTCTTTGTCTCATCACTGCTTCACCCAAATGACGTTATTGTTTTCAAAACACTTTTGCTTCCCGCAAATTTTATTGCAATAAATTATATCATTCAATTATTATCAACATTGGTATTTGTGCTAATTACATAAAAACAATCATCAAATCGTTGCCCAAAAGTAGCGTTTCCTATTGCGATAATACCTGATTGTAATAACCGCACAGTTTGTAATTCATAGGCATTGTTCACCCACCCACCCTACCTTGTCGGGTCTTCACCATTTCGATTATATCATTGCATACCTCTAGTTTATAGTGTGGCCACAATGTACAAGAAGTGTTACGGTACATATTGGTTCAGTTTCCTTTGTAAGTACCCATTCTGTAAAACACTTTTGTTCGATTTTATTAGAGCATTCATTGCAAAGTCTATCAGGCTAAAAGATGAAAAAACAAACAAACATTGTTTTGCCGATTTTATTAGGGGTATCCTCTACACACTCAGAACAATAATTAATTATTCTGACATTATTAATCAACTTATCTACTATTTTAGAGATGCCATTGTCATAGTTAGAATGTATAGTATCATCAGCTATTAGTAGAGTATGTTTATAAATTAAGATATTTATATATTTTTTAAAATCCTTTACTGTGTAATTTATTTTAAACAAAAATCTTACCTAATAACTATAGTTATCAATTTTTTATAGTTACATTTTGATACAAATTTAATTTATTTAAAAGTTACTAGAAAGAACTTCCATATCCAGCAGATGTTCAATGGAGATATCTTGAAATTAAAAGAAACTTAATTTGAGTAGTGATTTATCAGAAAGTGATGTTTAGCAACTTAGCTAGGTATAATATGCAAAATCTAGCAATAAAATTAAACTGTTGATGCAGTTTTGGTGTTTCAGAATTAAATATTTCTTTATCGATAGGTGCAATATGTTATTGGAGTAAAAATAATTGTATATATGCAAACCTATCGCGGTTTTCTTTACATTCATAAAAGTTTAAAATTGTCATAAAGAATTGGTTGCACCAAAATGGGTCCAGGGTAAATGCAGTCTTCAGTTTTAGACAAGGGATTTGATTGGGTGACTTGAAACGGACCTGTATTGTGTGCATCATCAGATTATGCTCTTAGCCAACCTAACGAATTTATGACTTTTTATGAATATAACTACCCACTCCAAACATGTAAAACTCAGTTTTTGAATGTTTTCAACAAGAAATAGTTTCTGTTATGTACCTACTTAGTTTTATTTTTTGACCAGGGTGAAAAAAAGTTCGTTAAGTCTCTAAACTTTCTGGATCGCTTATGAAAAGAACTCATTGGTTTGATATTCCATTCGTATATTACGGGATATGATATCATTTACGACTCAATGTATTTTTCTTACTCGTATATTCCATATCAGAAGGTCCTATTTAAATAAGTTAGTTAGATTTTTTTTGTCAAATAAGATATTATTATGAGACTTGATTGAAAAAATTTAAGAGGTACATTTATTTCTTAAAATAATATTAAAATGTAAAAGAATAATTAAATTTTTAAAACACTAATTCTAAATTTACTTTTATATTTAAATTTATTCTAACTTGGTTTATAATTATAACATTCCTTTTGTGTAAATATTCAATTAGTAGTTTGACTTTTATCATTAGTAAATTAAAGCTAATTTTCCATTATAGTATTTTATTTTATCTTAAATAGTTATGAGACTTTTATGCTTGTTTAATTAGTTTATTCTTTTCGGAATCAAACTCAAACCTTCAAAATTCCTAATTGTGCTTTACGTTTACTAATAGCAAAGTAAACGTTTTGATGTTATAATATGAAATACAAAGTTATGATAAATATTTCCTTGCACACAGCAGGTAAAAATGAGGAAGATTCGCGTTTTTTAATGTCAGCAGATAGGATAGGCATATAAATTTATAAACACAAAGCCAGTACGCATACCTACCTAAATAGAAGAGATATCGCCAATAAACCCGAATGATGTTTAACAATGTGAAATTAAAAGACGCTAAAAGCTTTCACTTGTTTTTAGTTCGCCAATTTTATTAAAATCGTTTTCTTTGGTTTTCCAAGTAAATTAATTAATTTAAAGAAAACATTAGAATTTTATGTAATGTTGATTATCTTCGTTCATTATTCTTTGGAGCTAAATAATTATTATAAGCGACGCTAAAAGCAACTTCTTTATTAGCTTCGAAATTGATTTGATGAAATTACTTCTGTGTAATGTTACATAGGTATACAGAATGCATAATTAAAGTCATATTTTATTTAAAAACAAAATTAATAGTGACTTTTCTCTTTATTCTATATGATTAAAACGCACAAAAAACAAAAAGTGGTTATTTTATAAATAGTAAAACAAAATATCATTAATATTATTTACTATTCTTCTCTATTAGAAAAGATAAAAAAATTGGTAGAAATTAAATTATTTGTAATAAAAGCTTCGGTAGGTACCTATATAAACTAAGATTAAGATTCGCCTAAAACTGGACAATTATTATTCGGTTGTTTATGAGATATCATTAGGAAAGACGTTTGCTATTGTTAACCGGATATTGAAGCGGGAAACTTTTATAGACACAACAAATATTATCTAACATTTCAAATGATTAATTCTCTTCTTGGGAAAAATCTGATGGTAAGGTAGGCTTTTGGCAAAATCAAGACTCTTATGCCGATCAATGATTTCTAAGAGAAATATAGAAAAATTGCTTGTTATTTGAATATATGTAAAAAGATGGAAAAAAACATAAGGTCTGCATAGTTAAATATTTTACTTTGAAAGTTGTTATAAGTAGGTATCACATGGTAGCAGGTTTAAGCCCAGGTACTGAGTTAAATGGTTAAAGGGATGATCAATGAAGGAAATGTAGTGTTTTTTTTACAAAGAAGTTGGAGCAAAGAGATCAGCTCAGTCCCAGCAGTCAGAGATTGCGGCTATAGAGGAGGGTCTAGAGAAGTTGGAAGTTCCAAGAACAAAATCGTCAGATTCCATGTTCATAGTTATATTGGAGATCAAAGAGACCTCGAAGGAAACAGGGACAGCCATGTTTGTACTATCCTTAAAAGCACAAAGAGCCTCCAAGCCAATAAGAACAGGATTGAGCTCCAATAGGTCTCCTCTCACGGTGATCTGGAATGACAAGACAGAATGAATACAATTAAAGGTAGAAGCGGGCAAAGATTGGATCAACAGACAAGAAGGGTGAAACTTAATGGACGCGAAGAAGACCCAATCGGGCCATTAAGACCGGGACTTCCCAATAAAAACTCCATCACTTACTTACTACCAGTTTAAGATAAAAAAAACTCAAATTTGAATTTATGTCAGATGGGCTTACAGCTATGGTAGACCAGCAGGTTCAAAAAATTTTCCTCCTATACATAAATGTTCACATATTTTAACATACATATATCATGATGTACATATATACATATATCAACGTTTTTTACATATATCATAATACATCACCTTTTATTTTATGATACATCATTACCTATCTTGTAAAAAAACAGAAATCATTTTGTAGAATTGTTATGTACTATAGTTTGTCGTCATATTTGATAATTAAAAATTATTTAAGCCTTTATTTTATCAAAGCACAACTATGAACAATTGTACATAACGTCATTCAAATGCGAATTAAATGTTACAGCTGTTTTTAAAATCGAAACTAACTATGACGCTATTTTAAACTATTGACCAGTAATTAATTTTTTTATTCACCAGCAAAGCCTCTTTGGGACCGGTTTCGACCTCTTTGGGTCTCATCAGTCGTAGGTTCACATTCACCAGCAGCCTGAATAGCTCAGTGGGAAAGACACTCTCCTTACACGCCAGAGAGTCCAGGTTCGAGCCTACCGACGACTGATGAGACCCAAAGAGGTCGAAACCGGTCTCGTAGTGGCTTTGCTGGTAAATAAAAATTAATTGCTTATATCAGTTGTGGAAACACCATCTACTTTCTTGGCCAGTAACTTAAATTTATTTTAATGCAATGAAACTTTAATCATTTCTAAATTTCATTCACATAATAATATATGAAATGAAAAGACTGACCGTAATATAAAATGTAAACTGAAATGAAATGTTTCATATTTGGATTCCAAAGGCATATAGTTCCAAAACTATTGAGATATGTTGATATATGTAAAAAAGTAGTGATGTATAATAACATAATGTATGTACATGTGTATATCAGCGTACAAAATACACCACATGTACCATGATATACCAGAGCGTTTTTCAATATACATCACTATTATGTACATATATCAGGATGAAATAAAACAGGGTGGTTTTAAATTCATTACAAAATCATGAATTAGGTACCTACGATAATTATAGCAACGAACAAATTGCTCACATTTTAGCTCGAAGACTGTGAAGAAGCAAAACGACTTCTTTTAAACATAGTAAAATTGCTCTACCTGGACGGACGATACGCGATCGGAGAACTCGGTATATTCAAATACCTTCTGTTCTCATGATGGAGACCAAAGTCACAGAAGAATTTCAGACGAGAAACATGTTGAAATTGATAGAGCTTTTGGTGATGACACAAGCACATCCCAAAAGAAAGTTGCAATCCAGTGTGAAATATACGGATATTTTAGGAACAATTGTTATTCCCTTTTTTCGAAGAAAATATATTTATCAACAGGACGGTGCACCAGCTCACTGGAACCTAGTCATGAGGCATTTACTCAACACACATCCTACCTAACCGCTGAATTGGATGAGATGGCCCAATCAATTGGCCTCCCAGGAGTCCTGATTTAGCACCCAATCACATTTGACTCTTGGGTTATGTTCGTGACAATGTCTACTCACTATCGAAGTACCGAACACTTTCCGAACTCACCGAACGCATCTGTATTTTTTAGACCAGATTGAACCACAGGTAATCAGAAATTCAATCAGAAGTTTCCGCGATCGATGCAGCAAATGTATTCAAGTTGATGGTGGACATTTTGAACAACTTTTATAACTTCGATAAACACTATCATGAACAATTTATGTAACTATACTCATAGACTATACCATTATGACTATACCTTTTCATTGTTAGTATTTGAAATATATAGGACCAGTTTAAATTTAATTTTCTTGTTTAAAAAAATTAACAATTAGCGGCGGGATCAACTGAAAATCATCCTATATTATGTACGTACATGTATGTTGCTGTATATTGAAATATGTGAAGATTTATATAGGAAAATGTGATATGTCAATTTTAACCAGTTGGTCCGCTATATGCGGGTACATTTGATCGGACCATTTGAGAAACAGAGAAAAAACAACAAGTATTAATTATAGTGCCAAATGCAGACAATCCAGGCTGAAGTGGTTTGGTCATGTAAGGAGAAGAGAGGAAATCTACGTAGAAAGAAGAAGATGGAGATGCCCCTACCAGTAGGAAGAAGAAGTGGCCGACCAAAAACAACAACAAGATGGCGAGACCTAGCAATTGTTGGAGCAGCTGAGGACAAAAAGTGTATGACCAGTCGTGCTATAGGCAAAGATTTCTCTGCCGCAGCAACTCCACATGAAAGTGTGGGAGAGCAACTAATAGTTGTAGAAGAATCTGTGATGACTGTGATATGGCACTAACTATAGAAGATTTTCAAACTTAAGAATGATTAGATAGATAAAAATGTAAACCTAACAAAATACAGACAACTTCCACAAAGTAGCTATCCTGTAAAAAATTGTCCTTATTTATAGAGACCGTAATATGCTATTTCCCAGCACTAACACATTATATGGGCATTTTTATACCTCGGTATCTTGCATACCTTAATTTTATAATTAAATTTAGACGTAGCTAGGTACTATGTTTTTCATCAATAGTTTAAAAGTTGATCGTTTAAATAAACTTAATTTTTAACTGAAATTGATATTTCTTTTTTGAATGTATAATTGAAGAAATGTTTAATTTAAGATATAATTAACAAAAAATTACAAAAATCATTATTTGGATTTCATACTACTAGTATGTGCAGAAAATAATATATTTTAAAGCTTATGACATCTTACAAATTCAAGTGAATTTTTGCTTTTACCAAAAAAAATACACAAAATTACAAATAAGCCTACACTTATTCGAATGATATAATTAGTGATTCTATATTTCTATTTATGCTGTGAAAATGACAAATACAACCCCTTTCAAAATTAATCGTAACAGTATAAAAAGAGTGAATAAAAGTCAGCAAAATAAATTTCTAAGGCTAAAATTTAAAAAAAAAACAGTTATTTATTTCTGATTGAGTAATCAGATTTTGTATCAATCAATCCGTAGGGTACCAATGTTTTAATACCTATGCCAGCTTAGCGAATATTACTAGCCACTTTTGTCAGTGAGGCAAGAATAGAGAGAGATAGAGCGCACAGCTTAGCGTATACTGCAAGAAGGTTGGAGCTACAGGCAGCTTGCTGCACGTTTTTATGTAGGGCCAGCAACAATCTCCGATCTCATTTCTAAGTTCAGAGAAACAGGTTCCGTGGAAGATCTGACCCTATCAGGAAGACCTCGAGTCTCCAATGCAAGACAAGACGAGCTTAGCCCGAATTGGACACAATGAAATCACCGAAAACTCGACATCAACTGTTTCCCATAGAGTTTTCATTCAGAAACCACATCCACTGCTCTTCCTGTAGCTTTTGTGTAATCGGAACCAATGGGTGTAGCAATCGATACAAAGATATGATGCAACAATAAATTCAAATTTGTTATTGTATTTTGAATGAGGTTGCCTCTTTTTTTGTTATTACAGTCCCAGCCTTTTTTGTGAATGTCATCAAAATTGGCAATATCAGGGTGAGTTCCATTTATCTAGTTTTACACATCCCGATTAGAACACTCCTGCTATTAGAGTTGTGGCTACTTTGGCAGCGTTGTTGGGCAATGTGTTTAAAAAGATTCTCAAGTTTCGGAGAGGCATTCTAGTACAACTGTACATCTTTGTACTACTAGTCTATGTTGTCAATTATTAGAATATTTGAAGCCCGGGCTAGGCACAAATTCAGGTTGTGGGTGAAGGAATGACTTACAGTTGCTTTTGGTGGACATTTAGTTATAACTAATACGACATCAATTTTCTCTGACTGCATGTTTGGTACTTTATTATATCATTGCCCATAACATCTTTTCACGTTAATACCTTCATTTGGGAAGAATTATAAAAATAGAATTACCAATAAAGGAACTAGTTATCCGTTCTAGATCCAAAAACTGAAGAAACACTTCTCTTATATCATTATTTGCATCAACAAAACAGAGGCATATTGATAAAATTTCATCATTACTAGCAGTTATCTCATCTGACATGAGCGAGAAGAAGCCAACTTTTTTATCTCTTTAATTAGATCAGCCTAAATCACGTGTATGCCAATAACATCAATCAACTCATCTGACTATCCGATGCTGGTGGTCGTCAGCTTGCCATCATGGACCTGATGGAGGGCTACTGCATTATTACGGGTCATGTTGCTGAAGAGCTCTTTCTTAGCAGGCTTTGCTCCACAATGGATTTTGCGCCATATGGTGCCAAAGCTGTTACGTTTTTGCCATTGTTCTCGGAGATATCTAGCTGCAAGCCTTTTGCTGACATCAAGGTCAATCCCCGTCATTGAATGGTCCATTTTGGCTGCCTTATCCGCAATTTTATCTGCTTCTTCATTTTCTTCGATACCACAGTGTGATGGAACCCATTGGAATTGGGTTTAGTTTCGGTGAAGCTATGTAGGCGTCTCCATATATTGTTTGACGGATTTGCTGTGTTTTTCTGGGGGCCTTGGGACGGAGTCAATCGAAGATTTGCTATCGGTATTGATTCTGATGGTCTTCCCTTTTGTGTTGCAGGTGGTTACCTCTTTAAGTGCCGCCTCAATAGCAGTAAGCTCCGCATGATAACTTGAGCTGAATTTACCAGCTGGTACTCCATTCCTGCTAATAAGGTCCCCATTGGTGGTGTATCCACCTCCTCCTTATTCTGTGCTGTTGGTAACCGATCCATCAGACCAGATGCTAATGTTTGCTGGTTTAAGGGTGTCGAGGAACTTGTGTGTGTTCTCCTTTTGGATTGCGACAGGGTCTGATTTGTTGACATTTGGCTCCAGGGTGGTGTATAGCATACGACCATGGTTTTTTCTCTTTTGTGGTTGCTTAGGTGGAATTTCAGCACCGATATCTCGCCATGTGTTGTGACTACTTTTAAGCCTTTTGTTTACCTTTTCTCTTGCAAGTATACTGAGTGGCTCCGAATACTTCCTGCGGAGGCTTTTTTCATAGATTGCGGCTCCTTTGATCTTGCCTCTTATGGCAATTGTCTATTCTGACAAATTGTTTTATCCAATAAACTTTAGGCCAAAATTTGCTTATATTAAATAGTAAAATATTACTTTAGTAGAATAATGCATTCTATAGAAATAATAAAATACCTAAACCACAATACCTACATAGATAGAATAAAAAATATAAATTGAAAACTTAAAACAAACTAAAATCCATAGAGTTTGTGATAGCAAAATTGTTTCGCTAATTTAGAGTACATACATTAAAGACTATAAAAGACTGGAAATTAAGAGTAAAAATCATATCTGCAGATATAAAGTTGATAAAATTTGGTCTCTATATGTTCATTTTAGGTAAATTTGCTTCAGTCAACAGATCCACACCGCTTGATCGAGTGGGTGTCCTACCTCCGGTCAGCGCGGTCACCACAAGAAAAGAATCTGGAACTGGTCCGTCAGGAAAACGGCGACATCTACTATCATGTATGTCGAGTAATAGAGCCGGAGCAGGAGCTGCTGATCTGGTTCGGAGAGGAGTACTGTGAACAGAGTGGAATCTCCACCATGCCAGCTAAGGATCCAACTATTCAGAGAGAAAATAGTAAGGTCATCTAGCAGTGCTGGGTTTCATTTGGGAAGAAAATATATTACCGAAATGTATACATTGTACAATTTAACCCTTCTACTATCGGGATATTTAACGCCACTCAGAAACGGAGGAGGGGTTAAATTAGAGCGCCCACTGTTTAGATAGAGGCTAATGTTATTTAACCAAATAAAAAAACTGAATTTCAACTAGTTATTAGGAAAATTAGCAATACCTACCTATTTAAAACAAGAATAAATATGATATTTGAAAAGATGACGACAAATTGAAACGTGGCTGGGTAAATCAGGAATATTTGAATTTCTGTGTCCTCAATAATAGTTTTTAAATAGTAGCCGAACATAGACCTCAGGTCGCTACCTCATTCATATTAAAAAAAAAGTCCGATGAACAAAAAGTTTGCGATCCAATTTGTCGTCTGAATTTGTTCAGATAATACCTAAAAATAAATAAATGATGAAAATATCAAATTTTTTCCAGACATAGTAGATACACTTTGTCAAATCTTTCAAATAGATAATAAACTGCGAAATATTTCTATTTTTGCATTTCAGACGAATTTAACTACAAATGTGAGCACTGTTCATCACTGTTTCGATATCCCTACCCATTTATTTGCCACACAGTGTTCAAATGTTCTGCCACGGCAGCTACAAACAGTCCCATTAAGTCGCCAACAGTCCTCAATCTATGCACCACCCATCCAGAACTGCATTTGACACCTGCGCTGATAGAACCGGCAAAGCAACCCAGCTCTGACATTATCAACTTTCTGAGCCACAACAATAACAACTATCTTAGCAACAACAACAACAACAACAACATCAGCTCACTGAAACGAAAATCCTTCGACAAATCCAATCCTGCATTACTCTCTAGCAACCAATCAGCCACCGATCAACTGGCCAGCGCATTCCACAAGATTCCAAAACTCCATCCATTTGCTCCACCCTCAGGGCAATTCCCAGTTCCACCCGTGTCGTCAAAACCTGACCTGCAATTTCCAATGGACCCCTCTCTACTTCAAATGGGCTTCCTAAAATTTCTGTCCACCGGCCAAGCACCACCCAGAACCCCTTTGTTTCCGTCGATCTCTTTTCCTCCAACACCAGAAATCTCCAAACAACTCAAGCTACCTGAAGATTTCCAATTCACCAACACAAGTCCCACCTCTGTATTCCCATATTCGCCGTTGAGCACAGCAATCCCTGGAATGTTCCCTAGTTACCTAACAAATCCTTTTTCTCCGCCATCTTTGCATGCTTTGTTCAGCTCACTACAACAACAACAACAACAACAACAACAACAACAGCCCCAGCCCGGCGTCTGTCTTCCTGGCAACACTGCAAACAACTATTTGAATACATCAACAGTCTCGCTTTCAGAATCCAATTTCGTCAAATCACAGTCCACGTACTCGACGCCAAGTTCTTTTGCCTCAACTGGCAATATTTCAAACCCCTTTGCTGTGGCTTCGGCCGTCACCACCAACAGTAACAGCAGTCAAGGTACGGCGGCGGTGACTGATGCACTTTTGCCGGCTCTTCCCAAGTCAGCCAATCCGATGGTAGAACACCTGCTACAATCGGCTCTGGCCCCACTGTCAAAGAGTGATCCACTCAAATTATCAAACTTTTCCAATCGAAATAACAATTCGTCAAATAAAGGTGTAAGTTTAAAATTTTACCGTTTTCTGTCAAATATCTTCCAGTCAGCCCGTTTATATTATGCGAGTAATATAAAAAAAGTAGTATATTTTTATCAAAGTATTCCTGTTTTTTTATTATTGCTCTTAAACACATTAATTGGCCAGGACCTGCTCTGAGAGCGTGAGTGTCTTTTAATAAAAAAACAGGCTTCCAATACTTTTCCTCTGAATATGTTCAACTTTTTCTCTTCTTATGCAAAATTTGCAATTTTTTTTTACTTTTATGCTTTGATATGAAATATTAAAGCCCGATTAGCTACAGCAAAAACCAGCATGATGAAGCTCACCAACATATGGCAAAACAGAGCAATACCA
>JAUYWI010082164.1:0-13075 GCA_034780595.1 Parotoplana pacifica
TGCAATATTAAATGAGTAGCAACTGTTTTTATATTAGGTGTGACACAATGTCTCTATGTGTGGAGTAGAAGGGTTAAATCAGCTTTCTATCTCAATTATAAAAAAAACTTGCTGTCACTCTGCATTGTTGTTTAGAGTCAAAAAATAGAAAATATTACACTTCAGGATTCACCCCTGAGTGGGGTGAATCTGGAAATTTAAAAAAACTAGCATTTTATTCATAAAAAAGCCTTTGTCAGTTCAGATATATTTTAATAAATAAAAAATGTACATAACTAAATATTAATTGCATTCATTCTGAACTTACACCCATTTAAAGTTAATTAGTGGAAGTATTTCCAGATTCTCCCACCAACCCTATTAAGAAGATCAGTTTTTGGTATACATTTTTAAACATTTTTTGATAAGCTTGTGATGACTGTTGCTTCATAACAAAATATTTGTATGCTTTAAAAATAATACCAAATATTTTCCATATTGTCTGGATTAATTAGAATATTAAATAAGCTTTCTATCTCAAATAGTTTTTGAGTTACAGCCATGGGGAGGGCAAGTCTGATTTTAGACCCCTCCCCCTTTTTTCAAAATTAAAAATTACCATCAAATTTTCCCCAAAATTTACTTGTTAACTCTCTTTTCCCATGTGTTTTACAAATATTTTATGTTCATATTACTCATTCACATAGTATAAAACACTGGAGCTACCATGCTACCACAGCATTATGAACATTATTTCAAGACAACATAGGTGCTCTTAATGTATGTAGCTATCTATTACACTGAATATATAATCTCATGTACCCACAGTCAAGGCCACTATAGCAACACTTATCTGGCAGACTGTTATTCTAACACAAAATTGTAAGTGCATACATTCTCTCAGTACAAATACTTTAATAAGTAGCATATTAGGTAGGTACTTATCTACATCAGCTGTATAATCTTGATACAAGTCAACCATCATTCATAGCCAATGGAAACAAGATTCCTCATGCAATTATTTTGCTTAACTCTTTCATTCCTGGAATTAAATATAGGTTTTGACAGACTTATTTTTGGTAAAAATTCCAATTTTTTTTGCAAATTTTAAATAAGTGTGATCAAAAATGAACTAAAGAATAAAAACCCGAAATATTCCAGGGGAATTTAATGATATATTCTCACAAATATAAGGTATGTGACATTAGGTATGTACATTTTACTTTGTGTGATACTTTCTAAAACAGTCCTTTGGATGCAAATGTGGATGATCCACACAGTCTCCACATATAAAGTTAGTGCAACATTGTGTGGTAAATTGCCTCAAATCTTTCCCTTCTGAACATTTTAGCATAGAATGGAGTATTATTCACAATGGATGTAGACCAATAGTCCCTGATACAAGTTTGCTTATCCATCCCCATAGCAATCAATACAGCCAAAAGTTTCAATAATTCACTGGTAGTAATGTCCTTCCAGTTCTGATATAATGATCTCTTATGTGCAGGTGTATTTATTTGAACCTTCATTACACCATATTTGTTGATCATGTCAACAAGATACAGCTCCTGCCATAGGTATCTGGACAGAGACAAAATTTTAGTCAATTCAGTTTTATTAGAAAGAAAAATGTTTCTTTGACGTTATTAATTGATAATTACATCTATTGTTTATTGTAAACAATCACAGATGTATAAGCTCATTCTAATTATTTAGAACTCATACTGTGATCTATATACATAACTTTATTTATTGGAAAAATGTTATCTTTACCAAAGAAAGTATGGGAATTGTGGCAGCATAAGGGTATGGCATTGCAGGAATGAACAATATTATGCCAATTGCATTCTTCCAACTATTAAACATCCACCAAGGGTCATGATTTCGGGTGCGATGTGTTATAATGGTGTAGGGTGTTTACACATTATTGAGAAGGGCCAAAGATTTGAGCAATGGCTATACAGGAATATTTTAGACAAAGAACTTCATTGGACAATTAGAGATCTGTATCCCAACAATGGAGCTGATAATCAAGTTGTGTTCCAGGATGATAATGTGCCTTGCCACAGAGCAAGGACCATTGGAAATTACCTTGAAGAGTCCAACATTAATCACATCAAGGACTGGCCTGGACAAAGCTTGGACTTTAATCCTATAGAGAACCTGTGGGTGATATTGGAGTTGTTGTGCAAGAAAGGGCTCTAACAAATCGCAATGAACTCATTGCTGCCATCATCCATGCCTGGTATAATTGCATCACTCCAAAATGGTGTCAACATTTGGCTGAAAGTGTCCCAAGGTGCTTCCAGCAAGCTTTTCAAAACAATGGTTTTCCAACCAAATATTGAATTGTACATTACTAATTAAAGTGAATTGTTTCTGCATACATACATACTAATAATTGTGTATGTTAACTTTTAAGCTTATATAAACTATTATTACTGAAAGATTTATACCATATTTATGAATAAATAGTGTATTTATAATATTTTTGATCTATAAACTGAATTCACTGAAATTTTGTCCATGTCCAGATACCTATGGCAGGAGCTGTAAGTAAGGATTTCATCAGAAAATAATGATTGAAGGCATTCAATAGCTTTGCAATTGTCTGTTATTCCAGTAGCACAAGATCCAGGTTTGTGTCTTGGATTGAATTGATAAGAGTTTCAGTCCAGAAGTTTATTCCATTCTCTCTTCTTTTGTAAAGTCTACTTTCCATCATCAGTATTTAAGAGGTTGAACATCCTTCAGTTTAATGCACCAAGCTATAACTGATCAAACTGTATGTCTGAAAGTCAAAACTGATGATGCCATACAATCTGTAAAACAATATTTTCTTGCTCAACAAAAGTCTTCTGTTTCCTTATTTCATAAGAAGGATATTTTTTATAATCCTATACCACAAAAGTTAATCAAGAATATCCCATCAGCTTACAAACAAAGACAGAAAGTCTTGGATAATCATGGAGTTGGAGTTTGAGAACCAGTAATTCAAATGACTCACAAGGCTGATGTGAGACATGTGTTAATTGCAGCTGCAGCAAATGCAAGAAAAAAATCTATAATAATCACTTTATAACTTTAAACATTCTAGCTCTTGCCGAAGAATGTTCCACTATGCCCATGAACAAGAAGAGGAAGTCAGATGTTCCAGGAAGTTCATGTGTCACAAGTACTAAACAATCCTTGTATTGTATACTTAAACATATCTGAAACAAATGCTATTTTTAATTTTTATAATTTAAAAACTTGTCAAAGAATGTTCTGCTATGCCTGCAAACAAGAAGAGGAAGTCAGAAGTTTCTGGAAGTTCATGTGTCAGATCTACCAAACAAACCTTTTATTTTGTACTTAAAAATATCTGAAACAAATGCTATTTTAACTTCCATAATTTAAAAACTTTCCAAAGAATGTTATGCTATGCTTGCAAACAAGAAGAAGTCAGAAGGTCCTGGAAGTTCAAGTGTTTATGACAAAGAAACAACATTAGAGAAATCCCATTGTTCAGCTTTCAGTAAAATGCCCCCTCTACAAAGCATAACATAAAACATTGATATTTGCAGATTTGTTTAAGACTGCATGATCATAGCCAATCTAAATTCATAACAACAGTTCATGCAACATTTTTTATACTGCAGTAGTAACTCAACAACTCATAAATAGTTTTTGTAAATTTTAATTTATACTCCTATTTTATTTTTAAAATTTTTTCATTGCATATCTGGTATTAAACTTAAATATATGTCTCAATTTACATCATAATCCAATCTTATTGTTGATCTACTAGTCGATTTTAATTGTTTTTTGTATATGGTTCAATAGGCCTCAAAACACTTTGAATTTATGTAAAATATGCTTTTCCTGATTTCATTTTCCACAAATTATTTTGTATGTTATTAGAATGCTTGGATTATCAAAAATCATTTTTGAAAAATATTGATGCCCATTCTTAATTGTATTTAGTTCTACTGAAAATAAGACTCATTAATAACATCATTCAGATCACCAAAATAAATTTATATAATTTAATTAAGCAACAATTCAATAAATGATATTTAGAATAGATAATAAACAAATCATGTAAATTTAAATGTTCCAAATCACTTATTATATGGCCTAGTGGAATTAATTTTTTGTTTGATGAATTTACCATTTTCAAAAACCAAATATTTAGACAGAAAAAAGCATTGCAAATTAATGCTACAGTATCAAAATGTATGTAGAATGAAATTTTTACTGCAGCAAACATACAAAATTAAAAAAATAATATATTAAAATATTACAAGCCATTGATATTAAGAAAGTTGAATATTTGGATTAAACTATTTTAATAACATGTATTACCTAAATTATGTAAACCTTTTGGGGGATTGTGATAAAAGAAACTATTTATTGTGACAGAATTAACAACATTAACAGAAATACTAGCATTAAAATTATAATGAATTATATTCTGAAAAGATTTGATAAATTCAGAATTAATGTTAGATATAACATCATAAATAGATAAATTAGATTCAGACTTAACACCAATATCAAAATTGGCAGAATATAAAAGATTAGTAATAGTTTAGGGATGGGTTTTAAAGTGTATTTAACTAAATTAAAATTTAAACTAAATCCAAATAAATCAGAATTATTAGCACTAGTATCTTTATGTGTATTACAAAACATACTTAATTTTCTTAATAGAAGTAAAGTGTGCACCAATAAGATTAGTGCTATTTGTTTCAGACTGCTATTCTAATGTGTCCAAAAAGAAATCAAAAAAAATTTCGGCAGTGCAGTTTTTGAGACATTATAAAAATCAAAATTTAAAGGTATTGATTTTTGGTAAATCAATAGTTTCATAAAATGAAAAATGTGCATCAACAAAATTTGTGCTATTTGTTCTAAGGTGTACAAAAAAAGAATGAAAATTTTGGCAGTGTAGTTTCCAATATATTATAAAATATCAATGTTATTAAAGTATTGATTTTTTAAAATATATAAATAATAACAAATTAGAGTCATTAATAAATGATTGACAGTATAGTTAATAAGATAAAGTACATTAGAACTTGGTTATTTCATCACCTGTTGGGACAAGTCAAAACTGACAAATTATCAGTATGACAACTATACATAGATACACACACCAACACATTTTCAGAAAACTGAAAAGCCATAGATATTATTTCATTGTTATATACTTGCTATCCATAGATATAGATACCAATAAATTTTCATTCAATTGGGAAAATGTTATTGATAACTTTATTGCTGTGATTGTTTGCTAGTCAAATCATAGATTTTAATGTACCACTAAACTACACTGCTGATCCTTTTAATTCTTTTTCTAAAAGTTAATGGTAATAATAACTTTTATATTATTGATGCATTTTTTCAAGCTGCTTATTGATTTAAAAAAAAAATCAATAATTTAAAATATTGATATTTTATCAAATCTTAAATACTGCACTGTTGAAAATGTTCATTCTTTCTTGTACACCTTAGAATATTATTATAGAACAAATTTTACAAATTTTATTGATGCACACTTTTATTTTATGTCACCAAGGATTTTCAAAAAATCAATACTTATAAAATATTGATTTTCATAATATCTCAAAAACTACACTGCCAAAAAAATTTCTTTCTTTTTGTACACCTTAGAATATCACTCTGAAACAAATAGCACTAATTTTATTGACAAACACTTTTCTTTGACTTAATCTTAGTTAAAACAACCACTGTTCTGGTGCTAAATTTATTGTACATAGTAAAACTTGAAACAAAAAGCAAGATCTTCATGGGAGGCACACATATTAGCATATCTAATGAGTTGGCTGTAGAAGCAATTATATCCAATAACAGAATGAATATTATTGTCAAAAATGGTATGTTAACAACTTCAATGAAAAATCATCTACTTTATGATATATTTTAGTATGAAATTGATTTTTTAACAACTTCAATAATTAAATCTTTGGGATAAATATCTTTAGATATATCTAGAAAATTGACAATGTTAGGAGTGCCAAAGAGGGAATCAATTTAGCTAAATTAGAAATATAGAGAACTTCTTTCTAGTATGTATAGTCAGCAATAAGAGGACTAGCATTTCCAACTATATGTATGTATACCTTTAATTTGATTAAAATACAAGAGGACCAAATTTAACAAAAGTGTTGCAAAGAATAAAATTAAGTCAGTATGTACAAGTGAAGTAAGAATAGTTCTTAGGTGGAATAGTTGGTGAATAAAAAGCTTTAGATGTGAAAAGATTGACAGCAATGTAGTAGTTTGAATTTAATTTTTTTTAAATAATAATCATATTAAACTGAGTATTGATATCATTAAGAGGCAAATTAGTATAATTTAATGTGCTGTAATAAATTGTTTTGTAATCTTCAGGAATCTATTTAGCCTTCAGTTGATTTTGTGTTTCTTCATTTCAACTTGAATATTTTTGATTTTTCTATCACATTGCATTATTTGCATGTTCCAAGTACCAAATCTTAGTTTTTCCTCATGTTTCCGATTATTGATCTGATGGCCTAATGTAACCCAGTGATTCTTAGCACCCTCTGCCTTTTGATGCATCAAGTGCCACCAGAGTCCAAGTTCAAAGGGTCACTGGGAACTAGGAGCCATGCATTGATCACATTGTCCATAGGATCATTCAATGGAGGGATAATTGCAGTATTTCCCTTTACCTTTTGTCACAGCTGTTAAAGCCAATTTTAGGAATGGGATTCCATTATGCCATCAATATACTAATGCCTCTTAACCAGTTCTGGTAATGCCATAAGTAAGTTTTACTACATCCATTGGCAATATCATGTTTATCTGCTCATGGTGATTAATATTATACCTAATATATTATTTTAGAAACTTGTACATATGTGGCCATTACCCTTTCGTAGACATCTTTATATTTCTTTGCTTGATGCACTATAATCTTGTTGCATCGTGGTGTATGTATTACCTAATTAAAAAAGAATACATCAACAGTAGGGCTGGTTACCTTGTTTTGAATCAAATTATAAACTGTCAGTCAATTATTAAGCCATCAACTTACAAAATGAAGTTCAATTTTATTTTTAATGATTTACAAGTATTTTTTATTTTTTTATTAACTAGAATTGTAATACTTTCAATGAGAGAAACAGGCAATGATCCCACATCCAAAGAAGAGTAAAACTGAAGAGAAAACCCCAATGACAAAGATCAATGAACTAGCAAAGCACAATAAAGTGAGTAAATTGCATAGTGGATGATTCTACTAAACTTACAACCATAGAATTGTTTTATAATTTACCTTCATACATGTGTTATGATTCAATAATTACTAAAATATTGATTTTGTCCATATTTAAGCAATTAGTCATCTAAAATTAGATAAACTGTAACTAAATCTCTATTGCTTCCAATAGATTTGGAAAACTGCTTTTATGTTTACCTCATGAAACAAATTATAGAAAGTATAGTTATAGAATCTTGGAGTAGCATCTAAATGGTTAATTTTAGTTTGAAATAAAGTAAATACTGATCTTTGCCCTCACATTGCCATGTATTATAATCTAATATATCCTTATAAATGTTACAAAGGATATATAGGATATGCTTTCACTCCCACATTTAGTACAGTTTGGATCAATATTGTCTGAATTTTACATAGTGGGCATATTTTCTCCTGGATGCCTCCTCTCTATTGCTTCTTCTTTTTCTTCTTCCACCCACTGAATGTGGGGCCTATTGGCCAAAAAGTTCCATGTAGGTCATAGAGGAACCTAGCAGGAGTGATGTCCTTGGAAATTCTGTCATGATAAAATACTGGACAATCAATCATATTGCATTTATTTGCTTTATATTTAGGGCAGATAGGGTAATCTCGCTTGCCAATTCTGTGGAGGTAAGACGGGATGAGTGTCGTGTTCAAAGCTGGTTGATGGTGACTCGGGTTTCTCTGTCAAGGAGACTGGTGCCTAAGAATTTTTCTTTTTGTGACGTAGTGCCATTTAATCTCCCTATTTGGAATTGTACACATTGTTGTAATTACTTGTTTTTTATGTAACCAATATCTAAAAAAAATTCTGTATGTATATTTAGCCAATTAGGTTTAAATACTTTTGTTATTCATTTTTATGACAGCTTTGTGAGTTTTATACAATGTTTTAAATAATTGTACAGGGTTCCTTACACTGTTTTTAAAATAATTAATTATCAAAATATGATATAATGGGTGTTTTTATTTTAGATAAAAGCAAACTATATACTCTTAGATGAAGCAGGTCCAGCACACAAGAAATTGTTTTGTATTGCTCTTCAGCTGGATACAGAACGTTATGAAGCATCTGCATTTAGTATTAAGAAAGCACAACATGCTGCAGCCAGTGTGGCATTAGAATCCACACATTTTCCATGTCAACCTATACATCCTCATAGAGACCGTTTGTCAAAGATAAATGTTACCAATGACCAACAGCAGCAACAACATAAACCATTAACAAATATTTCTAACAATAATAGAAATGGTGTTACCATCTTTCATGACAGCAAAGAAAGATTAAAGAGTGATTTTATAACCCTTCCGGTGAGTGAAAAATTGTAACATTTCTAGAATATAGCTTTATTTATTATATTATTATAATTAAATGCTTAAGTTTCTACTTGATCTGCCAAAAATAGTGCCACTGAATGGCAAGACAAATAAGAATAGCGCTTTGATCTGTGACACAGAAGTACTTTGCATTTTGCAAGCTACTCTTGGTGCAGCCAGTAACCCTTATTGACACAGGGAGTGGCACACAAGTGACTGTATTTACATAGTGGTCAACCTTTGCTTAAAGTTTGGTTTTTGTACTAAGACCTGGTCTCATCATGGAACACTTGGTTTTATTAGATGGACCCCATTCACGGCTCTGGCAACTCAGATTTCCTATTCTCTGTTGCCTACAATGCATATTCTGGTTTATTGATATATTTTTGTTTCTAGACCTCAGACTCACCAACTGTTCAACTTAATGCATTGGCCAATAAGCGTGGAGAAGTTGTTACGTATGAAGTCATGTCCACTTCTTCTGATCCTCCTACTTCACTTTCCATTCCGCCAGCTGTTGCGACAGCACAGAATAAAAAGTACGATTGGCGACTTTCAATAGCTTCTAGTGATTCTAATCATGCTCATTTTCCTCCTCCACCAACAAAACTGCCGGAGATACAAATGCCATACCCTCCAATGTATCCTTCAGTCGCCTATCCTCCACTGGGCACACATCTCCATCAGCCCTCCGCCATGGTCCTCAGTACATCTCCTTCATTGATGGTCGGACCTTCGATACCTTCTCCATTTTCTCATTATGCCCAGCCCGCTTCACCTTGTATGTATGTAGAGTAAGTGAAAATGATGTCGTGAAGTTCATTGATTTGAAATGCGTTTATAAATTATTCCTTCTTAGTGTTTTTATATACTTCGGTAAGTACAATTTACGAAGAAGTTTTGCTGTTTTTTATTTTCATAAAGCATGATTCTTTTTTACTTTCTTGTAGTTTGCTAATTTATCTTTTTCATAATAGGACTGCTACGGCGAAAGGTGTCAGTGGATTTTGAATTTGGCTAGCTACTTGAGTTTTATTTTTCTCTTCTGTCTTTTGTATCTTATGCAGGTCTACATGTGTATAAGATTGAGACAATTGATTTTGGTCATCTGTTAGACCTGATCATTCATTAGACCTGTCATCTGTTTGACCAGTCAATGGTTTTAACTACAATATCAGTTAGTTGTTAGATATTGTAATTTGGTCATTCGTTAGACCGATATTCTATTTTCTAATGAATGACTAGTCTAACAGATGACGCCTCAACTGCTAGCAGACTATTAAACACATATTTAAAACAAAACATATACTTTGCCTATCGTGCATAATATGCCAATTCTGTTTTGAAACTAAAGTGAATGGTTGCAACTATTTAATTTTTGAACGAATAGCTAACAGAACTCATGTGACCAAAATATGTTCGGATAAACCAACAAGTCAACCTTTACTAATTCGGAAGAGCAACCATCATTATGACAGCATTCAAACTAAATTTAAATGGAAAACATCCAAACATTCAAAAGTGAATTTAATACGAGCTCTATACTGAAGATACCTTTTATCAATATAAACACTGCAAAGACAAAGACGATACTAAATTTGTCCAAACTTCCAATTTTACCCGTTTTTACCCCAGAAATCAAGCTGTGTCGCAAGTTAACCTATTCAGCTGTTTCAAAACCTAGCTGTACTAACAATAGATGCGTCTTTAATTTAAACTTTGCTTAGAGATAGGTATAAGATACCAATTAACTTGCAAAGAATGTGGTGAAGAATATATCGGGAAACACAAAAAAATACTTGAAAGAACACAATAAATGTATTCAAACGGGAAATTCTAAATCGACCATTGCTGTACATTACTTCACCAACATACTCCAGCTATTATATTCACTACGAATATCCTAGACAAAAGACAGATTACGTGGATTAAACAATGGAATCCCACAAAAGACCGAGACGATCGTTGGACCATAATTTAGCATAGACATTGCTTATTCATAGACTTTTAAAACACTTTCACTCATTGGTTTAAAATTAATATTGTATAAATTTCTATTATTCTTAGAAATAATTTCAAATATTGTTTGATTATATTTAATTTAATCCTTTACTTTATATGACAAGTGACCATTTTAAGGAGATCGTGCAATGTGTCTAACAAATGACTCGATCCAGAAGGTTAGCCATTGCCAAGGGTCATTTTTACAGCTCTAGCTATATAGATTTAAATTTTCTTTTTGTGGTACTGTTAGTAATATTGTTTATTTTAAGTAATTTTTTATAGTTTTATGAAATAAATATTAAATTGGTATTAGAACATTTTTATCTAAAGCAAATGTTTATTTTGGTTGTGTTTAGGTCACCTTATACCCTGCCTCATCATACCAACACCGTTTTTCTTTCTTCTCCTTCGCCTGTTTTGTATCCACCGCCATTACCAATGCCACAACCTTCGATCCCCTTTCCTGTCAATGACTCATCTTTAGCGGTAGCTGATTCTTATCAGTGCGGGTCTCAAGCGAGGTCAACTACCAACACGTACTCAGTGAGGCTTCGTGTTGGTTATAGGAAGTTCTCTGGCTCTGCTAGTACGGAGCAAATGGCTAAACACAACGCCGCAAGCAATGCACTTGAAGTAAGGCGAATGTCTCAGTCTTTATTGATATTCAGATTTTTCTTATAATTTTTAAGGGTAATTAATAGCTATTTACTCTACGAGAGCAAAATATGCTTCTTCATTGCATTCTTCGAGATTAACAAATCTATGCACGAGCCCGTAGGACGAGTGTTATAGATTGTTTATCGAGATGATTTCTGTCATAGAGTAAATATACCTACATAGAGTATGCACTAAAATTTTTGAATAATTATGCACCTGTGATTTTACAACTACTGACTAATATTGATAGTATTTTCTCGCTAAAATGTTGTCTTGATATATTTCGGGTTAGGTACTATTTTTATGCGACACCTAAGAAAAAATAGTATGCACAAATTAAATGTATTTTTGTAATATACATAACTATTTGAATTTTAAATCTTTGAAAAAGAAATATTTCATATAAAACTGTATAAAATTTGATATAAAAGAACACGATTATATTTCAGTAAAAAAATAATTACTATAAAACTGAAAACAAATTTGATAAAAAATGATGGTTACTAAATGCACAAAATAAATAACAAAACACATCATAAATCTATAAGTTATACAATTAGAATCAAATGAAAGCAGAAGTTTATAAACAGATATCAATTACAAAATCGATCTACATAATTACTATTTGAATTTGTAGCTTCAAAAAAATAAATCGTATAATTTACTTAATGAAATGGTAACAAAAGAAACAAATGTACATAACTTTTTGATTTTTTGTAATTAAAATTATATACTACTTTTATGCGACACTATACGCAAATTTATAAAATAAACGCGGAATGGGTACTCTATGTATTGTTACTCTATGCCAAACACAATTATCCCTAGGGAAGAGTGGGGGCAGTCCGTCACAAGATTTTGGAGGTACACGAAATGTTTCTTTTAAAGTTGATAACCTCGTTTCGTGTTTCATTAAATCTGTTGAAGATATTTCATAATTTAAAACATAAAACATGCCACTTTTAGGTGGAGTCAGTTGGCCACTCTTCTTTATGAGCTTGAAATAACAGAGTCCATGAACAAATGTATCCAATTAGAACCAACAACAGCATTTATTACAGCATATTTTGGTATAGCCGTGCACCAGAAAATGTATTAAATGATATTAAATATGATATAATTTTTATAACAATTAACTACCAAGATAAAATTTTCGATATTCACATTATTAATTATTTTAAAGCTATTAATATCAAATTTATATTTTCTAGTAATCTTTATCTTAAAAACTTTCTTTCGACATTTTTCCTCCGGTAGCTTCTGTCTTTATGCATGTTTTCTTAGATGTACGTTCATCGTTCTTGTTTGTTTATTATTTTTTTGCTGTTTTTTTAGTCTAATTATTCATATTTGTTGTCATATTTTGGTGTTCTTGTTTTAAGCTTTTCTCCAATACTCTGCTTCTGTCACTTTGTCTCTTTGTAGGAATCTATATTTATTACTCTATGATCATAACCATTTGCTTCATTTATTTGTCCGGTTGTCTATTTATTTTCATAAGTTATTTCCTCTATGTGTCATTGTCATTTCCTCTTGTCTTATTGTCTATTGTACACTTCTAATTTTTTATGAATTTTATTACAATCTTTATTTATTGCACTCAAGAAAACTACATATTCGAAATGATATTTGAAATGACCATCCTTTACTTTTGATCATTTTATTTAATCCACTGAAGAGTTTATTTTATTTTTAATCAGAAAATAAAACTGAGTGTTTTTAATGTATTTTAATTAGTTAAGTTATAAATCAAACCAAATTAGTGTCATTGAAATATTTCACAATATTTGGATAAAGTTTGATAAGCTTTAAGCGACGTATTGTCCCCACTCTATCCTGAATCAAAAG
>JAUYWI010082175.1:0-13074 GCA_034780595.1 Parotoplana pacifica
GAGCCCGACGCCACCTGCGAGAGCTACCACCTCGACGAAGAAGACAGGGATCATCTCCTCCTGACCTGCCCTGCTCACTCTCATCAGCGTGCCAAGATATGGGGCACCCCCATCCGGAACCACCACCAATGCATTACACCCGCTGAGATGGCTGCTTTTCTTGAGGCGATTGGTCGGATTCCGGCCAACGAACCTGCTAACTAGCTGCGGGGCACCACAACAACAACAACCACTTCTCGACATTACATAATTCATCTGGGCTTAATTTTGATGACTTACGCACAAATTTCTACAATCTTCAATTAGAAATCAATAAATCATCCTACCACATTCTTTCTGTAAAAGTTAAGTTGATTTCTACCATTTTTAATGCCACTTTCTATGTATTCCTGGATGATTATTGTATTACAAATTGTTATTAATTTCCAAAATAATTCTCTAATTAGGTACTATTTAATGTATAAATTAGATATCTTTTAATTTAAAATCTGTAACAATTCAAATTAATTTATCCTTTATTTGTAATGCTTGAAAAGAAAACCGAAACCTATGTAGATTGCGGATATTTTTATTTTTATTAGCATTTTAGTTAAAGTTTCTCCATTATATTTGATTAATTCTAAATACAAAATAGATCTATGTATGATTCAAATCTTTGATATTTATAGAATATCTTAATTAGTTTTATGCACATGCTTTTAAAATACACGCTTAAATTTTGTATAACTAAAAGTGGCAGATTCTGCAGATAGAAGGTATGTCGACAACTTGTGTCAAATAGCATTTAAACAAGTCAAAGACACGGGTTCAATGGTTTGCTGATCTGTTAAATAGAGTGAAACAAAATGCAGAGGAACACCATGAATGACACAATATTGACTGTTCATTGTTTTTAAGTGTTTGTTTCATGTGAATTATGTTGTGACCTACTCTGTGTTTGTGACTAAATATCAAGTATTGTGTGAGTACCTATATCTACTTTTTAATAATTTCTTGATTTTTAAAATCTAACTTTGTGCAATACCCTTAATTAAAATGAAAAAATGCTTTGATTTGAAATATACGAACGGTTTCCATTGCTCAGGCTGTGATTATGCTTGGCTGATGAGGCCCAACAAGGGCGAAACAGCTGTCCTGGCCTATCATTTGCGAGTAATATATATAAGAAGTATATTTTCATCAAAGCATACCCGTTTTTTTAATATTGCTCTTAATATAACAAAAAAACATTAAAACAGTCAATACATAAAATGATTATTATTTTGTGTAGCCAGAGTGTTAGTAGGTACATGGCAAATCAATCGTCTTATCTGCAATGTCGCTAATTTTACAAACAGACACTGTAAAATAATAGAAATTGCAGCTATGACTGCAGCAGTTTTATGCTATCAAAAATATCTAACATTTTTTCATATATATGCTTACTTAAATGTTTATTCAATTTACATATCAAATATCTGTACTTCTGATTTACAAATACCAAAAATATGTTCTTCTGATTTACAATACTTTTCTTTATAAAATGCGCCTATAGCAGTACAATGATGTACTTTATTTGGGTCTCCAGTAACAAGATCTTAGTTGGCTTTTAAAAAAATATGACATTTTGCTCACCCTTAATGAGTACCTCCACTCTTCGTAGAAATTCTTCAGCCTCCATTCCATCCCCGTCAAATGCCGGTACTATCAGCACATCGGTTTCTGCTTTTAATTTGAGAATGTTCAATTCGTGAGTTCTAACCAATTCATTTTCTTCACACTGTCGCTGCAATTTTTGTTCCTCAAATGCTCTTTCTAGTTCTCTTTCTGCTCTGTCACTCTCCTCTTTCTCCTGTTCGTGTGCCAATTTTAGCATTTCCAATTCATAGCTCCATTGTGTCATTCTCTCGTCTTGAAGTTGGCCACTTTCAATATCACGTTTTGACTGGCCCTCTTTCTGCGGAGTTGCCATGGCATACAGCAGAGACGTAGAACAAATGTATCAACAACACTCAAAATAAATGACGAAATATTCTCCCTACACACAGTCAAATTTATGTCCAAAGTTCAGTTAATTTTACTTGAACCTATTGTTGGTAGATTGAAATACCATTGGTGGAATCATAAATTTATCACCCAATACGTTATTATTACTCTCTGTACTATCCCCTTTTGTGTGTTTTAGCCCTATACCTACCGATTTATTTAACGCAATTCCCTCCCCATAGTTTGTCAGGGGTGGGTGAAATTTGAAAAATAATAAATTAAATTTTTGCTTCAATTTTTTATCTCAATATAAAACTGAGAGAATATATGAATATTCCTGTTATTTTGTTCTGGATAGATGTTTGATTCATAAAAATGCAAAAAATGCAACTGTATTTGCCATAAAGTGTTCTTCAAAAAAGTTATGCAATAGTAATGAAATAATAAATCAAAGTTTAGACAGGTACATCAATTGACGACAATACTGCAAGATGATTCTTCCAAGAAAGACAGGTATTCACCAAACAATCATGGACCAGGTACATGTCGTTCTTCAAGTGCTCTCTTCAGGTCTGCCTATTCATGCTGATCGTTTCTTATGTGGCCTTATGGCCCTGGTATTATATGCCACAATCCCTTCATTGCATTCTTATTCATGCCGTTGAGGTCGTTAGGTCAATGGCACTCCCAATTGGTATGATGTCTGAGGAGGCACAATAATGTCTTAACAAAACTGTAAAAACGGTTTAGGAAAAATTTTCAACGGCAAATGTTCACGAGCCAAGACAAATCAAGATGTGTTAAGAAGGTTATTATGTAATCCAGACCCCGATATCAGTGAATTGCGCAAACCGGGAGGGCAAAAAAGGCTCTGAGTCTCCTTCAGGCTCCAAGTTAACCAGGTATCATCGATTTTTAATTTTAGATGTTATTTTATTTATTCGTTGCAACATGTTGCAACTGTATTCATTTTATTAACTTGTGCCGTGGGATAATGCAAGACCAATGACAAAATAAATTGTACCATCAAATTCCTTATAGTCATTTTAGGGGGGTAACTATATTAATTTAGAAAATATATAGCCTTTTGTGTTTTATAGATTTTATTGATTTCTCTGTCACGTGACTACAATGTGACCAATCACAAAATAAAATGAACCATTAAATTCTTTATAGTCATTTTAGTGGGAGTAGGTATCAAAATCTTTATGATTGGACTAATATTATCTGTGTTCTGCCGAATCAATTATTAAGCAGATTCAATTCTATTGCATCCACTTTCTCTATCCTTCTCGGTTTGCTGCCCGGTCCTTCCATTCTTTATAGCTGTATGGTTTGAATTCTTCTAACATCCCTTTTTTGGTTTTCCTATTGTGTACATAACATTATTGCAGCATACACAGACAACTATGTAAATAAATAGTATACAAGTTTATGATTGATAACTGCTTTTACATAATGGAAAACAATTTCATGTTACTAGGTATTATGTACTTTTCAAAGTTTACTCCTGTAATTCTAACACCCTATAGAGCTTAGTTGCTCACAATATTAAAAATAATTTCAAAATATTGTGATGCGTCCATACATTGTCCATACTATCGATATTTTCCACATTGTTCATACCAATGATCGATCTTATGAATGTAATTGTGATTGTTTAAAATGCATATTTGCAAAATTGTATCTGTTAAAGATACACTTATTGTAGATTCCATTTCTTATAGAATATTTTTGTATAAAACAATTATTCTTGGTAAATTGACTCCGTTATTAATAAATGCTTATGAAATGTGCATGCAGTTTTATTATATGAATTGGTTTACTATGTTATAACTATGTATGTTATGATATATTTTCATATTGACAAACAAATTATAACAATTTTGGCGCCGCAGTTTAGATTTGCTTCCACCGCCATTGCTATTGTGATGAAAATTAGTAAATTAAAACAAGTTGTTCTACAGATGAGTTAAGTCTTAGAATACGCCCGACTCTTACCTCCGAATAAACGATAATACATATGTATCTCATATGTTTATGAACTAAACAATCCATATAATATTGTACCAGTACCTACTGTATTATAATATGTACCTATACATAGATATTTGTAAAATGATTATTTATCAAGTTATCCTTTATTTTAATTATAATTCCTATTTTTTTTTCGCGCTCAATGCAATTACTAATAAATTTATTTTGTAATTTTAGTCTATAATTGTGATGAGGGGTCAGTCTATCACTAGTTTTACCACTGCCTTTGACTCCGGGAAGGTATTGTATTGTATTTAATTATTTTTTATAAAATATATTAAAACCATAATTCAGGTTAAAATTTTAAATTATTCTTACAGCAAATTATTGACGAACAGGCGGTTTTTCTTTATTTTTCAAATATACATAATTGATATTATTTTATGAATTATTATTGACTAAATAATTAAAAACAAAGTTATATTATTTAAAATGTGAATACCATTTTTTGTTGTTCCCAACTTATTAATTGGCCAGGCCCTGCTATGACAGCATGAGTGAGCTTTAATTAGAAATCAAATTCTATTATCTCTTTTCTTATTCAACAAATGTTCCTCTTTAATTATGCTCATAAATGTAGTACCTAACCCGAAATTTAATCAAATGTACTAATATTTATACAAAGTAACTAAGTTAAGTTTACTTTGTGTCTTTAACAACAGTTTATTCGGTGTGTCTTATCTGTTGGTATATGGTATACAAACACAGCTACTTCCTGGGACATCAATGTCTCCCTGTGGTACGCCCCATTTCAACAGCACAGATTCCGATTTGTTACCAAGTACTCTCACAAAATGGTGACGGTTGATCATGTATGAACGAAACCATTAAAGCTCATTAAAGCCAAATCGATGTTGGAGACACTCTAATAGAATGCGATAGTCAACCGTGTCAAACGCGGTTAACACACGTAATATGACCTTTATCACGCGATACTTGCAGATCATTATACACACGAGACAGCACTGTCTCGGTGGAATGATGAGGTCTATACGCAAATTGGAATTCTCGATAAAATGAATTTGATGACAAGATTTATGAAATTTGAGAAACAACGACTTTTTCGACGAGCTTCGACAAGAAATCTAAACGGGATACTGGTGGATAGTTGCTGAGAACTTCTTTGTAAAGGCTAGGTTGCTTCAAAGGTGGTGTTTCTGAGACGTTGGGAGAGTTGCTGTGGACAAAGAACCGTTAATTATTTGGCAATATAACGGTATTTTTAATGAGCCAAGTAGGAGCTGGGAGGTAACAAGACTTTGGTTTAGATACAATGAGCAGTCGACGAACATCTTCGATAGACACTGCTTTTAAATGCGAAAACAATTTATCACAATATTTAGGATCGAAGTTGCGCATAAAGGATAGAAAGCGTCACGAGGTAAAATAATTTGAGAATTCAGTGGCACAGTCGGTTGACGAATCAAAAGCAGGCAAAGTATGTATTCAAGAATATTTGTCAAATTTTGATATATCTCACTAATTGCCACTGAGTAGCAATTGGAGAAGTACAGCCTTGAAGATAAAGAATCGCCATTGCTTAACATCATGATTGATACCAAATCTATCATTCCAGTAATACAGATCCGAAATCAATGAGAAGCGAGACACAATGTCTGCAGTTCATTTTTTGCTGAAGAAAGTTGCTTTTGCATTGTTGTGCGGCAGATTCCAACCTAGAAGTCAAAAAGCCGGTATTTTACTTTGAATTTTAGAGAGTTTTAGGTCAGGCATCAAATCAAGTAATTCACCTGCTGTATTATCTGACGCCCACTTGATATTTACTGAACTGATACTTCGCTTAGGAGTCATACTCATTATGTAATGAATTCAGGGGTTCAGGAGTCGAATTGTCGCAAGTGTCTTGGGAAATAAGCACTAGGATGTGGAACAGGTCAAATTACAGAGGAGATGTTAGGGTAAATTGTAAAATACAGGAGAGTGATTAGCAAAAGGGGCTTCAATTTAAAATCAGCACTATTATATTAGTACTATACAAATATAGGGTTTTTTACATATATTTTGTGTTGTATAGTGTAATTAACGAATGATATAATTATGATTTATATAGTCTGGTTCATACGCTACAATAAATAGTGTGAATAGCCCTCAAGGCAACGATTAGTTAACTCAATGGTTTCTGCTAGGCGAATATTGGCAAATATACTATTATCATCTAAATTAAAAATAAAAGGATCAATTTTTTTAATATTATTTAAAGATTCATGAGAAGAAGTGACCCATATATCTTTACGAGCAAGTTTGTACTGTACACTATTTGTCAAAATAATCAGGTCTTAATGAACAATTTTGAATATAAATATTAGGGGACTATTATAGGCCACCCGGCTGGGAGTCAGAAGGAAAGCTGGAATTTGCTTAATTTTATTTGGCGTCTGTGTTACATACAATCAATACTTTAGCATTTATATCACATAATACCCGCCTTATTCACGCCAGTAACCGACCATTAGATTACAGATTGCAATGGAATTGATAAAGGTTGGGAATTTCATTCGGCATATATAAAATATTTGTTTTTATTAGTCACAGTCAGGAAATAAGGATGAACATTATTTGGCGTCGCAAACTTGATTTTTTTTTTACATTATAAATAAATTGTGAGACTTGAGATTCTTTCTAGTAATGCTACGTTTCTGTTTGGAGGTAATACTTTAGTTAATAATTTTAAGCAAATGCTACATTTTTTGTTGCTACGCTCACTGATTATAATTGTAATCATTCGAACAATGACGCTTAAAATATTGTTTGTTTTAAAAATGTATTAATTTATGTCTAATATCCTAATATCTGGGTTACTTATTTCAAACAATATAATCGGTTCGCAATATTTCTTGTGGAAAATTTGTTATATTGCTTTTACATAACAAGTAGGTACCTGTATTGTGTTTTCTATTTCTTTCATTAATTCAGATTGGTAACTAATAAAGCTGATCAACTTAAAATATTTGTTAGAACATTAGAAGATCTATTATTTTGCGGTGACAATTAGCAAAAGTTTTTGCAACATTAGATTTAGGTATATCAGCACAGAAAAACATTTTTTTGCCAATACAATACATGGCAAGTTGGAAATTTTTGTCCGGATATATTAACAGAAGTATCTTCAATTAGACGCATCCTTAATTTTCTATCAGATCACATGGCAAATAAATAATAGCAAGTATTATAGTATTATAATTATATTGCATGAAAAATAGTATTAGTACTTATGCCCTTATGATAGTACCATGGATTTCATAGAACAGTAAGGCAATTATTACAATTCAATTCTTAGATTTAGAGTTTCAATACACTAAACTTACTATTAATTTGCCATGTAGTAAAATAATTTACAGTTATTAGTAATAACTAAATTATTTTGTTACATGGCAAATTAATATATACCATTCTTACAATGTTAATACATTAACATTTAGAAAATTTACAATTTTTTAGTACAATGAATGAACTTGCCATGTACCATAGCCAGTCTCAAAATAAAGTTTAAAATCTATTTTATAAATGTCTAAAATAAAAAATATATTTTATCATTTGCTTTTAGACTAATTCAATGTTATAAATATATATAAAATAGTCAACAATATATAATATAATACTTATATCACAATTACTATAAATTGGATATATAATAGTATAGATTGTTAACTATTTTTAATATATTTTATTAATAAATTTATCTATTCAGTAGTATACAGATTAGTTAAAAGACATTAGTTTCTTATTTAGTAAATTAAAAAGATTTTAAATCTAATAATAAATTTCACTTTTCTGTATATATAAAATAGTTAAAAATGTATAATACCTATATCACAATTAATATAAATTAGTGGTACAGTTAAAAGGTATGATAGTTTACCATTGAAATAGGTCAAGATCTCAAAAAGGCATATGTAACCATGAACAATTTCAATAAAATAAAAGGTTTGTAATCTGCAATCAACAAAAAATGATTAAATAGACTTACATATTAAATACAAAAGTAACCAGTGACAAATTTAATGACATTTAGTAGCATATTTAGTGGTATAGTTTTTCCATCAAAATTTTATTCCAAAGGCATATCTTTCCAGTGGCACATTTTCCCCAGAGTATTATGTTTTTATTAAGCAGCCAATTTTTACGGGTGGCATATATTATAAAGCTTTTGTGATATGGATTTTGGTTTTCTGACATATATGATTATTTCTATAAAGATTAAAAATTGTCTTCTGCTTTATTTTAGCAATTTTTCTAATGGTCTGTATTCTTTATATAATATTATTTGCCTTTATTAGAATAAAAAACATTGGATAATAAAAATTTGTTTAAAAAATATGGTGAATGAAGAATAACATCTCTTGTAAAAGTATACAATTAGCCAATAGTCATTTTTTTATAACAACTAATATTTTTTTATTCTAATAAATGCAAAGAATATTTTTATAAAATGAATGTTTAGCACTACAAAATTACTAAAAGAAAATATGCTGCTAAAAAGACCTAATCAAAATTTCTGTTATAATGAAGCACAATATTATTTTGCAAAGTGGTATCTTCAAAAGAAATAACCATATTTGTTGAAGGTTGCTATCATTAATATAAGGAATGGAGTTAAACTTGCAGCAAACTAAATACATAATGTGACATGCTTTATAATAGTACATTCCTATAAATAATAAACTTTTAATTTATGTGTATAATACTGAGCTGCTAAATATATAAATAAAAGAAAAAAGTATACTGTTTGTATTATCATTAGTATAAATAATTAGTGAAGCTTTAATTAAAGTTAGAATTTTAAAATGAATATGTTGGTGGTACAGTTTTAATGTTGAAATAGGTCAAGATCACAAAAGGGCTGTTGAACTACTTGAACAATATTAATTAAATAAAAAGAAGCATAATTTTTTCTATTAGCCTCATTTATCAGCAGGTAATTTATACTAATGGCATATTTTTATGCTAATTATACTTGATTCTATAGGTAGTTCTTGTTATAAAGCATTTGTATTTTTAGGAATTTTGCTTTGCACTGGTACTACTTTCAATTTTTGTGACAGATGTGGCAATTTCTATTTAAGAGATTACTTTAAAAAATATTCTGTTTTGCTACATTATTTCAAACACAATTTTTATTGGTGATCATTTTGCATAATTTAAAAAAAATCTAATGCTATATATTTTGTATTATTAGCTTTAAAAAAACAATATTTGATTTTAAAAAAGTAATGAATGCTCAATTTTTAGGTGCCAATAATTTATTTAATGCTGATAAATGCAGCCTATTTTTATATAATGAATGTAGAGCTCTACAAAAATCCAAAACGATTTATAACGCTGAATCAAAATGTACTGAAAATTTTATCTTTGCTATATTAATGCAGACATTTATTTCGAAAGTCATATCTTCCAAAGAAATGATTATAATTATTGAAAAGTTTTTGTGTTTGCTACCCTCCCCCTGTCCCCCTCTTACTCAGGTATGGTACCGACTAAAGTATTAGATTTTTTAAAATAATGATTTAAGATTTTAAATAATATCCTAAAATAAACAACACACAAACAATGGAATAGTTAAAATAGATACATTTTATTATCAGTTGCTATTCTAAATTTAATAATATGGTATTAAAGACATGTTAAATTATGAGACTTTCAAAACATAATTTCAAACTATGATTGAAAATTTAAACAAGGTAATTGCCTATAGTAATTGAATATGCATTCATACAAATAGTTGTTTATAAATGGTATCTCCTAGATTTAGAGTTATTCCGATCTTTTCAAATTGAAATTTGTATCTAATTGTCTGACTACTGGATAGAAAATTAGTTTCAAATGTTTGCTAAAATTTGTCTTAGTAACACTCCCATATTATGTGAGGATATATGTTTCTTCTTGACTTTATTCTCTAAATGCAATTAAAATTTAGTTTTCAGAAGTGAATAATTAAACTTGTAAAAACTGAATTTGAATACTATATTAATTATTGATAAAGAATTTCACAAAGTATTTTTAATATTCAGTATAAATATGAATTATGCACTTAAATTTATTTTTCAAGCTAAAAAGTTGTTATTGTAATTTTAACAATTTCTGAATAATCTTATTTTCCATAGTCTATGTATAATTTATGGGGTGGGTGGCCATTCCAGATTATCCATATCCACATTTGAAATGTTTGGATTTTACTTTTATTAGATTAATGTATTGTCCATATCTCAGTACATCTAAATTAGATTGTGCAAACCGACCTCAACAAAATCTGAACATTATATTTAGTTGCATATTCACAGCATAAGATTAAACATATAGTTATCTTCTTGAAACAGATTAAAGGTTATTGAAAAAGTTAAGCCCAACAAAATATTTTAGCCTTTCATCCGGTACTAGGTCATGTGAATATGCCTTTGTGCCTTGAATATTCAAATTAATACTCAAAAGATTAATTGTTCCATTCCTTAAATTTTCTACTGAAGGACATCTGAGGTCTTATTAATTGTCAGTGCTATATCCTCTCAACCTGGTTGCAGGTGGTGAATAGGCTAATGAAAGTTCCAATGTGATGTATAATAGTGGCATATTCACAGCAGAAGATACGACAAAAGATTCAAAATATAATGGCATATACACAACCTAGAACTAGTTTGGAGGCTATAACATGTAACAGAGGCTCAGATATGGCGAAACAAACCAAGCCGTTGATTTAGTTTAGAAGCTATAACACTAAATCTTATGAATCTTACTGAACGAAATTCTTTCACAGGGATATATCTAATATTTTAAAGTCTTTATATTCACTGTAAACCAGTAAACCTTTCTATAATATTATCTTATGTACCAAAAGCAGCAGCAGAATACAAAGAAATGGAAGAGTTCTATGAAATATTATAAAAAGCAGTTGATGAAATAATAAAAAGGAAACCTGATTTTCTGATGGGATACTTCAATGCGAAAGTCGGATCAGTTAAAACAGATGGCATCACTGCGAAATTTGGACTTTGAGAACGGAATGAATGTGGCGTTTCTCTTATAGATTTCTGTGGTCACAATGGATATCAAATTCTAAATAGACTATTTAAAGCTTTTGCTAGGAAATGTAGAATAAATCTTTATTGCAGAAATCAAAAATAAAAAACAAAACCAGTCAAGCCTTCGACAGTATTAACATCATAGAAATGAAAGTAATCTAACCAAAAGATGTGTAAAATATATAAATATGGCTTCAACATGGCGTTCACCTTATTAAATATCTAAGAACCTAATTGATTATTTCCTATATGTAGAATAAATCCTTACTGCAGAAAACATAAAAATAAGAAATAAAAATATTAAATAATATCAATCAAGCCTTCGACAGTACTAACATCATATAAATGAATGTAATGGAACCAGGTGGCTCACATCTGTAAGACGGTCACGACCCTTCCCGGAGCTGATTACGGAACAGATCACTCTATATATTCTTGAGTTTGATCTTCAATTCTGAAATGAGAGATAAACTAGAGGCATGATATGATGTATGTAAAATTGAAAAACAATACACAATTGAAGCAAAGAATAGGTTTAATAAACTTGATATAGAGGATAGGCACCCAGACGAATTGTGGAATGAGTTTAAAGAGTTAATCAAAACAACAGCAGACAATAGCATCCCAAGGATAAAGAAAATAAGACGTCACCCTGCCTATCGGAAACAAGATAGAAAATTAGCAATGATGATGAAGTCAGATTTGCCTAACAAACCAGAAAAGAAAACAGCCTGCCTACAAGAAGCATCTCAAAGAAACAAAGAACACAACAAGAAAGGCAGAATAAGAAACTTATTCAAGGATATAAAAATGTTAGAAAGAAACCCAACGATTAGAAGGATTTCTCATGCTAGTAATACCTTATCAACAGGCTGGATTTAGAAAAGGACGTGTGAATCAAGACCACATTGTAAACCTCAGGTAGCTCATGCAAGAAGAAAGAGAATCCAAACAAGATGTGCTTCTGTGTTTTATAGACTACCAAAAGGTGTTGACCACTGTGTCGACCACTTAAGACTGGTGTACACTATCCAAAATGCGTGATGCTACTCAAGAAGCTCTATGACGGTCAAATAGCTACAGTAAAGACTGGATTCGGTGAAAATGACACGATCAACATTCATAAAGGAGTAAGACAAGGATGCATACTTTCACCATTACTGTTTAATGCTTACGCTAAAAGAATCATGCGATATACCCTATTAAAAGGAAAAGGAGTTGATGTTGGTAATAATAGATGGCAAAATAAAGCGTGGTAGACCAAGAACCATGTGGATAGATTTTGTCAAAGCGTAAAAGGTGTTGGGGTCGGCGACACAAGAAGCACGGAGCAGGATGCAATGATTAATAGCTACCAAGACTCGATGGAATACAGTGTTTTTGACCGAATGCATATTTTATGATTAAAAAAATAAAATATGTTAAAATTAATAGATTCGAAATAAGCTGCTTTGGTGTTGAACAACATTCACATAATTACTTACTTTTGATTTTTATCTTAAAAAGATGTTGTTGTCTGTTACACATCTTTTAATTGGATTATATTCATTTCTATGATGTTAGTAGTGTCGAGGGCTTGACGTATATTAGTATAGTATTGTTTTTAATTTTCTATGTTTGCTGCAATAAAGATTTCATTCTACATGCTTCTAAAAATGTATATTGTAAATGAAGTTAGATTTTTTAATTGCTGTGTATTTTAGTATAGTCCGTTATATTAATAGTGATTAATCATCAATATGCAATGTTTTATGCGACTCTAATTCTCCTTTGTGGCATACTGTATCCCCCAAGTAACATAATTGTTTCACTCAAGGTCTCTTAACACGCCATCTTCTTTATTCCCAATATTGTAAGAATTTATGGAACATGTTTTATGGACCGGATGCCCTTTCTTACGGCACAACAGTTTTAAGCAGTGGGCCTAGCCGTCGGCAGTATAGACCGCAACCCTATTAACCGAACCACCCCTTGGTTTTATAGCGACGATAGTTTTTACCAGTTGTAGATAGAGATTGTAGTCATTGTGTGGACTTTA
>JAUYWI010082186.1:0-13072 GCA_034780595.1 Parotoplana pacifica
AAGATTATATGATTCCAATAAAGTATGGAGATGTATTGTGACTAATATTGAAAAATAATCAATTTTTTGACATAGGGCCATCAGAAGTGGCCAGGGTTGTATATGATTTTCATCACTGAGCACATAGATTCTTGTACACCACCACTTTCTGCTTAAGTAATGAATTCTTGGATTTAGGCTGTAGAAACAGTTGTCCAATTTTCACTGGAGGTTTAAGGGCAACTTTCACATACACCTTAGTAAGAGTCCATTTTATTCTTTTGGAGATGCCTTTCACATAAGGAAGAATGGTAAAGCCTTGAAAGTCAGTATCTTTTACATGAGGTGTAGACCTCTGGAGGCAAGCATGGAATGAAGATCTTGGGTACCCATTCTGTAAGAGAACTTCATTGAATAAAACTAGTTCATTTTTTTCTGTCATCCACTTCTGTTGGGATGACCTCAGCTAAGTGTTTTAAGGAGCTGACCACAGATAGTTTTTGGTTTGGTGGATAATGAGATGAGTAGTATAGATACCTGTTCGTGTTTCCCCACCCTAAATCCAAGAATTGCATACTTCAGTAGAAAGCAGTGTAGTTTATGCTAATGTCCAACTTTGAGGAAATGTATCATAATGAAATGGCATACTAACTATTATCCGTAACAGATTTACTCACAGCTCCTGATTCTGATGTCAAAATAGTGGAAGCAGATGCTAATTATTCAGTTGGAGATTGGATGGTTGTGAAGTAAGTACTTTCTACACCAAATAATGTTTGCATTGTCCAACCAGTTTTGTGTAATTTATCATTGTTATTTTCAATTATGATGTGGAAGAGTATCCAGGAGAAGAGACATACATGGCAACAATTATTTGGTGAATGTCAAGCACAATTTGGATTTGAATATGCCTGGCCTGCAAAACATGGATGAAAATAGGTTCATGTTATGCATAGTTTGTCAGAAGTAAATTATATATTTTATGTGTGGTCTATGATAAATATTGATAAAACTCTAGAAATTTCATACTCCAGAAATATTTCTCAAAATCCAGATTTTCCAGATACATGCTGAAATTCCAGGCAGATGGGCACCTTGAACATACATGGCAACAATTATTTGGTGAATGTCAAGCACAAATATGCCTGGCCTACACAACATGGATATTAAAAAAAGTTTCAAGGTAAGCCTAGTTTCTCAGAAGTAAAATATATATTTTATGTATGGTCTATGATAAATAATCTGTCTTTTGTATCAATAAAAAATCATTGCATGCAGTCCATGAGATTTCATGCAATTTACAAAAATCTATAAATTCAGTAACATATCCCATGTTACTGAAATTATATTTTTTTGTAAATTTTATGAAATCTCATAGACTGCATGCAATGATTTAATTTTATTGATACAAAAGACATAAATTTGGGTCCAAAAAAAACTCAGTATTATTCTGAGGGTTGAAGTGTTAAAAAGAAGTTGCTAAAAAATATAGCCAAGTTTTTAACCAAAATATTTGTTTCAGAAATAATAAAACCTTAACAAATTTCAATAACACTATTAAACCATAGACCCCTTAAATAGAAGCACTAGTATCTTCTATGCTCAGTATCTGGAACTTGGGTCCCAACCATAATTTGCGTCAATTATGTGATAGCACCTTGTTTCTAGTGTCTTATAGGTTTTTTAGGTCGAGAAGTTTATTTTTCATACTTTTAACCTTCTACGACGTCAGCTACAGGCCATTTAAAGGTGAAATCTTGGTAATTTAATGGTAAAAAAGCATAGGAAACACAAAATCATACAGATAATCAAATATTTTTTGAATTAAAACAATTAAAAAAGTTTGAAAAAAACATACCGCACTACAAAATACCCTAAATAACATAACTTTAGTTTTCAGCAGATAGTTTTTCTCTTCTTCTCAAGCAGTCAAGGTTGTCTTTCTTTATCACCAATGGTCTACCACAATCTTTAGTCTCTACACTGTTGCCTCAAAATTTGTGCTCCAGATATCCAGCTAGATACTGTCATTAGATTGAACTAGGTCTACAGTATCAGCAATAGTGATGTCAAATTGATAATCATCAATGCAAATGTTAGAGGTACAAGGCACATTATTAGACTTGTACGGCATACACTCGAATTTCAAAAGTGCATGGAGGTTCTTGGTTTCTGGAGCTGCCTTGATATCTACAATACCAATGTAGAAATTACCCCCATTATGTTGTTTGGCTTGGTCAAAGAACTTTTCAAGGGCCTCATCAGCAAACACACCAGGTAGCACATAGGTGAAGTTATGCTGAGTGAATAGCAACTCTGCAGCCTCAATGTTGGCTCCTCTAGAGAGCACCAATGCCTCTGCAGTTTGCTTTGTGAGCTTTTGGGTCTGACCTCGTGCTCCTGACCATGCACTGGAGGATATAACAACACAAGTTTCATAAAGTTTCTTGAAAGTAGTGGAAATGTTGGTCCATGGTTGACGACACTCATCAAGCATGTTGATACCGGAATACCGATACTTCACATTTATCATGTGGAACCAATCAGTGATCAGCTTAACAAAAATGATGGTGCCCTCGCTGATGCTATGTTTATCGTTAACAGTTGAAAGAGCTGCAAACGTTTTTTCATGGAAGATTTCACAAACAAAAGGAACGCTTTATCTCTGCAAATGCTTTGTGTACACAGCTGTGTATGTGATCACGGTTAGACGGATGTGGTTTCTCCTGTCTTCTTCGTATAATGCTTATATGTCCTTCCATCGTGCAACATATGTATTTCCCTCTTTTAAGAATGACATTTCCTTATGACTAACCGTTATCCAGAGCTGGCTTTTGTTTATCTGGATAAATTCATAAATGGTTAACAATTGCAACAGCCGTATCGGTGAGTTGAGCAGTGGACAATACAATAAATTGATTGGGGTGCTGGGGCCATTATATTTGATAAAGGAGGCCTATCTACGGATACAGCTTTTTAAATGTGGTTTGCAGCACCTAATCTCATAATTATTTATATTTTTGTCCGTTTAGTTCACCCCCGGGGCTCATTTTTAAACACATTTTGTGAAAAGAGTTCATTCTAGATAACTAATTTTATCTTATATAAGTTTTTATTAAGAAATTAAGGCAACGAGCACAAGTTTCCTTATAATTAATTGATGGTGTTTAATAAAAAATCAAGAGATGATTATCCGAATAGCCAACAACATCGAATTATTATAAAAATTATATATTATGTATCACTGGAGAGATTTATATTTTACTGTGAAATTGTATATTTTTAGTCATCATGAAACCAAGTTTATATGAACACTTTATTCAAGTAATAATTCTCCAGTTATGGCTATGTGTTGGTGTGGTATGGCTATGTGGCAGGGGTCCATGTGGTTGTCATAGGAATGTTAACAAAGACGTTACTCTGGCGGTGGGTGATATGCTGTATTCAGAAAAGGATCAATTAATGTTTCAAAGCTAGCAATTCGCACAAATAATGGAATTTCCACGATCGTTTTCATTGTCAACTGTATATGGAATTTCCACGTTTTCATTGTCAACTGTATATGGAATTTCCACGTTTTCATTGTTTTCATTCACTTTCTGGTCGATTTGTTATAGTTCCACTTGCAAATATCCAAGTGGAACTAAAACAAATCGACCAGAAAGTTGGATGAAACGTGGAAATTCCATATACAGTTGACAATGAAAACGATCGCCTAATTTTGAAAGATGCACTATCTAAGCTTTCTGTTATTGTGAACACCGCTGGGGGAAGTCGACCAATGATGGATGCCTGACATTTATCGGTATAGCTAATAGAGAAGCTAAACCTGAGAGTTTTGTAAAGGCTCTTACAGGAACGGCAGTTTGTGAGAGTTTTATTGGAAGGGTACCAAGGAAACATCAGCCACAGAAACTGAAATTGCAGGAGAACTGCAGGAAGACATATAAAGTGCACCATGAATTTCCTCATGATTTGGTATTTTATCATGAGCAAAGTAGACCAGATCGTGATCGGCATATCAAAATATACTTGGATAATGTTATGACAGCAGCATGTGTTGATTTTGACAAATGTACAGGATGTACAACTTACGATTTTAAATACGATACGAAGAGCATTATGCAATATCCAAAGGATTTTTTTAGTTGTAATAATAAGACAACAATGGTGAGTCGAAAAAATAAACCTCTGAAACATAATACTTTTGTAACAGCAAGATACATCAAGAAAATAAGAAGACACTGCGGATGTAAGACATATCCTGTCCCAGAAGTAAACTATTGACACAAAACTATTCCTGAATTGCCCATATTAATAGCTATAGGCATAATTATAATATATTTTTTAAATTATTACAAATGGCTTTAGGATGTAGCAACCCTATTTATTTAAATTTGTTGTCATTAGAATTTCTAATTGACTGCATTATTCTTGTATTGAACACGACTTGTATATAATAAAATGTTGATAGCTATCAATGATCAGTTTCTTGTTCTCTAACTTTCACATTTGTAATCGTAATGTCATTTCCAAAACCAAGAAATACAGATAACATGGTTAATTGATTTTTACAGAGTGAGCCAAAGTTCACCGAATCCAAACATTAACCGAGATTTGGGAATACAACAAACAATAACAATATATACTGATATGGTGATTTATATTAACTAACTGTTAAATGCACTCTTTGAAATCAGAAACTGTAATTGATCACAAACGGCGTTCTTCAACGCACTCCTGTGTAAATAAGCGATTTAGCCGGCCATTTCCCTGGTTCCCGGCATCCCATCCAACAGTCTGTGTAAGTGTAATAAGAGCAGTACATTGATAAAGATATCATATTCATCTTTATTACTGTTATAGTAAAAGGCTTTCACGCTGTCAAAGCAGGTTCTGCTCAAATAATGTGTTTAACAGTAATAATATTGATAAAGATATCATATTCATCTTTATTACTTTTTTAGTAAAAGGCTTTCACGCTGTCAAAGCAGGTTCTGCTCAAATAATGTGTTTAACAGTAATAATATGGTCATCAAACTGCATTCTTCAAGCCAGCCCAGATGAAAAGTGAGTGGTTGATAAGTCAAGCGATCCACTGGTTCCTGGCCTTCGATCGAAAAAGTCTGTGAATGTGTCGTTTAATCATTGACGTCTCATGGTCCCGTAGTGTGGATGAGCGCCCTCTTGTTGGAAATAGAGTTTTCCATTGTGATCATCTGGCTACCTTCTGTAATTCATGAACCCACATTAGCATGGACATGGCAGCTTTGATTCTAAGAAAATTATACTCAAATTTGAAAGTGAAACTCTCCAGATGATCAATAAAATTAAACAAAGCGCTAGAACTGATATTAATAAAAAAAACTTTTTCAAAATATTTAAAAGTGTGTGACAGTTAGATTTTCCGTTAGTAGTTTAGGTAAAAATGTGAAAACCGAAAAATGCAATGAAAATAAGAGAGATACTGACCCGCTAACTTATCCCTACCCAGTTAGCTACGTACAACTACCTCTCTTATCGACATTGACTCTGCGTGCTGGGAAGCCCTACAACTTAACCACAGACAGACAAAGAGAGAGAGACAGAGAGCGGGGATGACCGTACCAACAAAACTTCGATGAATGGACGTTGTACAACGATTCCCAGCTCACAACCTGGTGGTGCAGTTGAGTGCTGCATATGCACACCATTGGCAAAATATCACCACAGGCAGTTACTACACTTCTGTGCTATTGGCCAATGAGCTCTTGGAGAAAAAGTGCGCCCCAATTGGCGCTGTAAAATGGACAATAGGAGTCTACCGAATGATGCCAAACGATCAACACGTGAACCTAATACTTCCGAATTTGCTTTCAATGGGAAACACTTTGTGGTATGCTACTGTACGAAACAGAAGAACGTTGTTGCATTGATTTCCACACAGTGGCATGACAAAGATTCGACGCTGACATAAAATAGCCAACAATGATAATTTCCTAAAATTCAACTAAAAGAAATTTTGACCAAATGGATCAATCTATTGGAAATTAGTCTGTTCGTCGATGAACTTGTAGGTCCAATTCATTTCATCATTGATGCAGCTGCCCTCGAACGCTTACCATCTCTTCCTGGCTATCCATGACGATGCATACATCCGACAGACACTGGGCGTCGTGTTTTTCTAGAGCTTCTAGCAAAACAGTTGATGGCTACCGAGAAGCGCAGCCGTTATGAGATATTTATGGATTCACAATAGACAGGCTGCCGAAAACATCTCCGCACCAGCTTCAAGATCTCTGTGTTTGATGCTGATAATGCGGGCCTAGTTGCTGCCAATGTTGAAAGAAATGCCCTTTGGAGGCAACGATGCACATTGTGAGGACAAAACAAGCATCGAAGTTGGGAACCTGCACTGATCATGGATCTATCATTTGACCTCGTCATGCATAACAGACTTACACACTTCACTTACGGTTGGTGAACGCGGTATGCATTGCCAAACAGTAAACATGGCTGACAAAGTATCAAGAAATTAATTGGAAAGAATGAAACAGCTCTTTTACTATGGCGTTAATTTGAACCACATTTGGGGTAGTAATGCATTTCAGGGAGATGGGGCTTAAGGCAACGCGCATAATTTTCATTGTAAAAAAATCAACTACCTCCATAAACAACAGGATATCTCTTACATCGGCAATGTATTCCAATTTGTTTTATGTCGGTTGCCGTCAGAAATGTTTTTTGTGTCAATAACTCTTTATTTGCGGTCAATATAGTTGGCTTTTGATTGCAACTAAATTCGTCACTTGGATAATGCATAATGCTCAACGAATTGTCTGTAAATGTGTAAGTTGTACATCCTTTATTACATTTATTGAAGTCAGAACATGTTGCTGCTGTCTTTATATTGTCCCAGTTTCAATTGATATACTCATCAGGTCTTTGATGTTCAAGAAACAATCCCAAAGAATGAAGAAATTATGTTGCACCATAAAGATCTTCATCCATTTTTTAGTTAATCTCAGTGGCTGTGGCTGATAGCTTTAAAACCGCATCTTTCATGAATGGGCGATCGTCTTCATTGTCAATTCTATATTGAATCTTCACGTTTTTATACAACTTTGTCGTTGATTTGTTATCGGTCCACTTGTTTATAACATCTGCTCTTGTCACACTTGTCACATCTGTCACTCTTGTCACATCTGCTCTTGTCAATTTGTATCCGTTATAATTGCATCATCTTTTTCAGTAAAAAATATCTCATCCATGTTCGGTGGAACGTCTTGATTGATATTCATGGGACAGTCGCATGGAGCTTTGGGACGCTATCTACCACATAGCCATACAAGTTTGACTCGACGCCAAAACACAAGAATCATAACTTGAATAAAATGTACCAAAATTGTTTTAGTTTTATGATGATTAAAAGCTCTACCCTTCACAGTAAAAAAGGGTTTTTGGCTACACCCATAATTATCTCTGGTTTTTAAGTAAATGATTTTATTTAAGAGCATAGAGTAATTGCAATGATTAATTGTTTTCAATATTGTTCCCCATACTTTGATTTCAAAATAAATATAAGAGAAAATGACACAGGAAAATGTAATCATATTGCATAAAACAAATAAAATTGAGAGCTTGTCAATGCTTATTATTATGAAATATATTTTGAAACTTCAGTTGTAACACATTTCCAGCAAAAACATTTTGTATTTTATGGAAAATGAAATCAGCTTTGTCCATTTTCTACAAGGTGAATCATGTTAATGGCTTATTTCTACTGGCCTATGATTTACTGACACAGTTAATGAATTTCAAACAAAGTTTGCAGTACAATTTATTTGTTCGCCAACGTACGACGCTTTGGGACCAGATTCCACCTATTTGGGTTTCATCAGTCGTAGGTATGCTGGAACTCGACCCTGCGCAGGTCATTTGTCGAAAGCTTTAGGTTTTTCACCAGCAATCTGCATATGTACATCAGAAGATCCAAAGCATTCGAAACCGGTATTGGGCAGATTATGTTGTGGAACGAAATTTAATTTCTCTTGTTTTAGTTGGGCCAATATTAATACAAACAGTGGTTTACAGTTTTTGTGAGGAGTCATATAATGTTTCTGGCTTTACTAACCGGACTACTGTACAAAAGGCTACTAATATGAGTTCATAACAAAAGTATAGAAATGGATATACAGTGCTGAACCCACCATCTAATATTGAAGATTAGCATTCATCATTTTGTGATATAACCTTAGAGCATTTGAATACTATAAAATGTGTTCATTTTCATAAAGTTAATGCCAAGTTCTAATCAACAATTTAAGAAATACATTTCAAACATTTCTAAAATTTTCTATTGACACCTTATGTTAAAAGTACGAAACCTCTCTAAATGAGGGTAATTAAAGTAGATCATTCTGGTCCAAAATGTCTAAATGTTTGTTTTCAACATACAATACGTGCTTTTCAAAACTCTCCTTTTCGTTTCATCTAGAGGGTTCCAAACTGTTCACAGTGTGCCTGAAGGGTCTGAAAAAATACTAAATAACCCAGAGGTCTCATTTCATAACATTATATTTGCAGATTTCTACTATAGAGTAAATCGAATATATTTTGGATAACCAACGATAGTATTCCATCAGGTCAGTTTACACCATTGAGTAATAAATTGCACCTCCATAGCTGTGGTTATTGTTGTTTTCGGTTACTCTGACAGTTTGATGCCACTTCAGAGGTCCTGGACACTTAAAGATGTTTCACTCTATCGCTCAGGTATTCTTCATATTGATATGTTCTAATATGTTTGTAGTAGTTGCCGTGAAACCTGATCATAATTATGCTGTTCATTTATTCAATAGCCTTCTTGTGTCCACTAACTGATTTGCAATCGAATATGAAAGAGAAACATTTCTTCTAAGACTACCTCTCAGACATTTAATAAATTGAACCAGCAAAGACTTGACACCTATTGAGAACAGCACTTCCGAGAATCATCCTGAAACACATTTGCTCTAACTTATTTTCTTCAGGTAATTATTGGTGTCAGCTGACGTATTAGCTGGATATCAACAACCTCCAAAATAACATAGTTCTATTGCATGTCTAAATTCATTTTAACAATATTTTTTACACGCTGTTAACTCTAAGGGGCCAACTTGTTTCAATACATTTCAAAATCTTTTACGTCCAGATTCACTTTTCTAATGTGTTGTCGCACTTCTGACTAAAATTCAACTCATAATCTGACCCTTTGTGCCATTAAAAATGAGACCTTCATGTACATATGTAGATTTGATACATACAGATTCCCATTAACTGTAAATTAAGAGAATATCAGTTTTGGTCATCTTTCCAATACATTAGGTACTTTCAAATGCTTCAATAATGTCAGTGAACGTACATATATGCAGTGTTAGTATTTGGGCCCATGCGGATACGTTTTAGACTAAATGATATCTCTAACGCAACGTGTACCATAATTATGTAGCTTGATAAAATATGTACACCTGCTTTTAATTCGTGTTGCTTATTAAAAGTTGATTGTTTTGGCATACATAATTATGTGGATAGATTATTATGAAGATGTCATTATCTTTTACTATCGATTTGCTTGTTTACGGCTGCCCCTCATTGTATCTTCCACAATTCAACACCCATCAGACCTACTTCATTGCTGCCCCATAATTGGAGTTGTCCGTAGTTGCACCATTGTCAATTCTTTATGCCGCATGTCCACACCGTCGGTTATGATTCCATGACAAACAATTTGCTGATAATTTTAGCATTGGAAACATTCACATTGAGTGAACTCTTCTGAGTGACCCCTTTGATGGGCCTTTGGAGGTAAAGTGAGCATTTGTGGAACTATGTGACGGTTTCTACTTTTGTGTTTGATCTATGTTCGGGAATTAAATGTTTATTATTTGCAGATATCATAAATGAGAAGGAACAAGTGAAAACATCTTGCGTTCTTTAACCGTTTACCCGCCGCTAGTTATTGCAGTTATTTTTTTTAATATTTGGTTTTATTATGATTAACTAGACATGCTAAGACCATTGTAAACTTTTTAGTTTTTGATGACATTGTTTTCTGTAATATGTGACATGTTCCAATATTGGAACGTTGGCGACTATGGGGTACAAAAGATAAATATATTTATGGCTGTTTTAATAGTTATGTTTTTCTAATAAAAAAAGAACTCAGGAATTTATTTATAATATTGTTATCAAAACATGATAAGTCAATAACTATATAAAATGTAAAAACCAGCGCTTCACTTTCGAAGTAGGATGAACTTTTACATGATTTGAACATACTTTCATAACCGCGTAATCCTTCCACTGACACATTATGATGTCTCCATCACTTCGCCAATCGAAAACTCCCTTTATTTATTTCTTCATTTGTAAAGAAGCCAATGGACAACGGTTTGTTCTATTTTCACGCACTGTACCTGTAGCTCTAAATCCTCGATCTTTCAGTTGTATCATAAGTCGATGACTTGTAAAAAAGTTATCAAACGTTAGTGTATGTTCTTCAGGATTCGTGCAGGTTTCACTCAATTGTCTAATGATTCTTTCACCCAGAGGTTCTTGTGTTTTATCAATAGCGCCACCATACAGTTGAAGATTGTAAGGATATCCGTCGGTAGAGCATAGTGCCCAAATTTTATATGCAAAGCGAATAGGTTTGCCTTTTATGAACATCTTTCCTGAATGCATGCCATAATAAGGTACCATACTTTCATCTATGCTCAATTGTTCATCAAATACACCAAACTGTTGCAATTTATCGTTCAGATGGTTGTACAAAGGTCGTATTTTACAATATTTATCTACTGGATTTAGATCAGTATTGTCAACGAAATGAAGATATTGTTTTACCTTACGGAATCGTTCACGTGACATTGTTTGGGATACTATTGGGCAGGATAAATCAGGTGCAGTCGTCCAGTAGTAATCCTCTGACGGCAACATGTGATACCCGCTTAATAGCAAAATACCAAAGAAATTGTATATTTCGTTTGGCATAGTCCGGAAATCTGTACTTTTTTGGAGAGCATAACGATTTGTATAGTCAGCAATAGTTGCAACATATTCAGGAGTCATGTATAGTTTGAATATTACACCTTGGGTTAGTTCAATTAGATCAAGACGGGAATTATACCAAATTTCTAGGACAATTTTGTGTTACAGGAGTATCATATGCATCACTCTTGATTCCACAGGCGCTAGTTTGGGTTCAGGTGAAGGTACAGGATTATTTGTTGTTGATACCAACTCAACATTGCCTGTAACATCTTGATGAATACTGTCCTGGAAGTTTTCATCATCTAAAAAAGAAATTAATAATAATATATATACTATAATAAGAATCATAATATATTTGTGTTTTTTTATCTGTTAACTTATAAACGTACTAATGTACGGAGAGATAAACAATGAAATATACATACCAATATGTTCTTCATCTGTTATGTCTCCACTTTCTTCATGAGGCAGCATTGTCCTCATTGTCCGATTCTAATATGCTGTCTACAGCTTCTTGTAATGTTAATAATACTTGTTTCTTCATAATTAATTATTGAAAAATGGATAAATGAAATAAAATTTCGATAAAATAAACAATGGAGTTTTTCTAGGAATGTCTAAATAATAATGAATAAATAAGGCACTGCGTAGGTACCTATATTGGTCAATTAGACTAAAATGAAATCAAAATACTCTACGTATACAATAAATACTGAAAGATGAAGAAGTAGACTATGAATCAGTTGATGCATCATTCAGTAATTTGATTGGCTAAAACAATAAGCTAGTGAGTCTATAGGGGGTCGATCGTGGGTCAAAAATATCCAGACTTTCTGTACAGTGGACAACATTCCTCATATAGTTACAAGTAAAAAACAAGCAATTTTAAAATATTTTACCAAGATCCTGAAAAAATAAACAGAAAAATTGATTTTAATAGAATGACTCACTTTTATTGGCACCAGATTTTATACTGCCATACAAAACTATTGAATAAAAAAATGTCCACATTAAATTATTGTCAGTATTTGTTAACAGGGTCATTTACTTGATAAAACAGCAACAAACAGTAACTTTGATCGAGAGCTTTTCAAAATAAATCAAATAACAAATTTGTTTATATGTACCATATATGCCACACGTGACATGTGACTAAAATATAAATTTTAAAAATGTCCAAGTGTAATTCAACTTGAATTATGTTCCTCACATTTCATTATTTATAAAAATACTTAAATGGCAAATATTCACCGAGAGCTTTCAAAATAATCACTAAAAGACTTATAGAATTCAACATATATGTACCATTTATTTGCACCAAATTTGTCACGCATGACATGTGTCTAAAATATAAATGTTAAAAATGTCCAAGAGTAACTGAACCTTTATATTGTTTCCCACACTTTATTATTTAAAAAAGTACTTAAATCATAAATATTTACCGAGAGCTTTCAAAATAATCACTAAAAGACTGTTTACATGTAGTATTCAAAATATATAGAATTAATATAATAAATACATAAGTGATACATATATATATAACTTTTACTACAAAATATCCATTGAGTTAAATGTTTCTACTATTGTAAGCACACACAGACTTTAAAAGTTTATGGCCAAAGTGAGGGTGGTAATGGTTTTTCACTTTAAAGGCTTGCCACACCAATGAAAAATCGTGATGAAGCGCTTCGGTTGATTGCTCGCTCCAGCGTCCCAAACCAAAATTCTTGGTAGCACAAAACTCTGCTATGTGGTAAAATACTGCGTGCAGTTTTGGTGTGACGCTGATATCCAAATCCAAATATTTGTCTTTGAACACGGAAATGCATTGAATGTAGTTTGGATCAAGTACATGGCCATAACATGCCGAAACGACCTAAACAAAATGGGGTAGGGGTGCATATATTAATTCGAATATAATTATGTTTTTTAGTTAACAAAAATGATACATAAAGTATGATTTGATATACATACATGATTTGTAAATAGAATATGTAGTAATATATATTTACCTTTGCAAAACTTTCGAATGCTGCAACGTAGGGTAGGCTTTCCAAAGGAGCAATTAGCCGTAGACGAT
>JAUYWI010082197.1:0-24226 GCA_034780595.1 Parotoplana pacifica
TAGGGCCGTTTACTCTTTATCAAGGGGAACGAAGGGAGGGAAATAAGATATCAATAGTGAGTCCTGCCACCAATCATCTGAATACCTGCTCTCACTTGTCTACTCATGCTACTGACTAAGATATAAATCACACTCTGGAGAACTGATTCCATTCTTCGACTAACATGTCAGCCAGTGTCTGGAGGTTTGGAGTGAGTATTGTACTCGGTAACTGGAATACCAAAATAATCCCATAGGTAACCCGATTGTATTTAAGGAAATTTTGTACAAGAGCATAATTATTAGCTAGTTGGAAATTACAGTTACATTCAGGGAATTGACCTCCTTCAAGAAAACTAGTGAGGACACCGATGTGTCGAGCACCATGAACAGTTTAATCGAGGATTTGAAGATCGGACCTTCCATCATACCACTTAGCACCCCAGCCATGAATCGAACCTCACCTGCCTGAGTATGGAGCTGAAATAGATCATTCCTGTATCTTTCACCTCTCTACCAACAAACAATTTACGACTATCATTCTCAAAGCGCTTCAACCGAGATTCTTCAGACCAGATTACTTTCTGTTCCTAATAACTTTTTTTGTTTTATGACGCTGATCAAACAAGCTACCTGGGCAAGGATCATTGGCGCAGATAATTGTATCATTTGGGGATCCATTACAGTATGTTCCATTATATAGTGGATGAGGATTTGTGCAGGTTCTATTGCGTTCCTTAGTTCCATTGGAACACGTGACTGAACACGGGCCCTCATTCCACTGAGTCCAATTACCATTGACTGAAAATTAAAATCCAATTTAGTAGGCAGAGAGCATTGCAGGACAGAATTCACATATTTAACAAACAGTAAGGAGCATATTTTGAAAGTTGTGCAGTATTTCGGTTCATATTACTATAAGTAGTTTTTCAAATGTGCTTGATAGATTTACATATTTATCTTCACTAGAAGTAGTTTAGAAATATTCTTCTAACAATGGTTTGCTTTCTTAAAAACTCTAGAGGAACTGTGGGCTCATTGTGGACAACGTTTTCAGCAACGATATTCCAAAATTTGCAACAGCTAGCTGACTATTTGCCACAACAGTGGGAAGAAATACCACATCCAATCATCAAGAACTTGATTTAAAAAGTATGTGTTGACGCATTGGAGCTGTCATTGAGGCAAATGGAGGTCATACGAAATGTTGGCACTGAGAATGCATATACCTCCATACTTTGTAAATGCTATGCTAATGAATAAATCATATGAATACATAATTTCATAATTTATTTTAAATTTATAAAAATGTTAATAATCTGAACAAAGCCTATGCACTTCTAAAAGCTGCATCAAAATTAAAAATACCTGAAGTACTAAAATATGATGCCATTAATTTATGCTTTCAGAAAACCTAAGTACAACCTTAAAAATAAACAGATCAGAGGAAATTAATTTTCAAACATTGGACGCTTAAAGTTAATCATTTTTCCAAATCATTTTTATTGACTGATGACTCTGATCCCCACAAACTATGTACCTGAGCAAGGCTCCTTGGTGCAGATGATTGTATCATTTGGTGATCCATGGCAGTCTGTTCCATTATATTGTGGAGGAGGGTTTGTGCAAGTTCTATTACGTTCCATAGTTCCATTGGAACATGACACTGAACATGAATTTTAATTGATATACACTTCTGGGCAAAAAGATTCGCCCCCCAGCTAGCTAATAAATGTATAATTTTAAGCCAAGTTGATCTAATGTTAAATAATCAATCAATTATGTGATGGCTCTAATTAGGGCCGTTTACTCTTTATCAAGGGGAACGAAGGGAGGGAAATAAGATATCAATAGTGAGTCCTGCCACCAATCATTTGAATACCTGCTTTCACTTGTCTGCTCATGCTACTGACTAAGTTATAATCACACTCTGGAGAAGTGATTCCATTCTTCAAATAACATGTCAGCCAATGTCTGGAGGTTTGGAGTATTGTGCTCGGCAATTGGAATACCAAAATAATCCCATAGATAACCCGCAACTGTTTCCAACAAATAGTGGAGGGGGATTTATACAAGTTCTATTTTGTTCACTGGTTCCGCTAGAACATGTGGCTGAGCATGGAGCTACGATCCACTATGGCCAATTATCGCTGACTCAAAATCAAAATAAAATACACCAATTTGCACAATAGACCAAACATTTAGTTAAACATTATTTGTCTCATCTTGAACAAAGACAACAAATAATTTTGTTTTCCTGCGTAACATCATAATCAATTCATATATGTGAAACAAAAACTTATTCATCAAATGCTCTTGAGAGATGTACATATTCATCTTTAGTAGAATTAATTTAGAGTCATTAGTCTCTAATGGCTTTGCTGTTTCGGTCATTCTGTCATTTGTACATAGTTGATATCAAAGCGAAACAGAACATATGAGCTAGCTATGTCAGTAAATATGACACTTCTGAAAATTTGTTCACTCATAACTTAGAAGAACTAAATTCTGTCAATTGATTAAGCTTAACAATGTTAATAAATCTAGAAATTTGAAAGCAAACCGTTCAGAGTAGGTTGATTTTAAAACAATGAATACTGAAAGTTGTCCATACTTCCAAATCTCTCTTTAGTGAATTATGACCTTTAAGAATTTGCCATAGAAGTAATTTTTTAGTGGTTATTACATTTCGAAATGAAGTTCAATCAAACATCTGTTTAATGCTATCAGTGACAGTACATACCTGGGCAAGGCTTATTGGTGCAGGTAGTTGTACTATTTGGATATCCATTACAACTGGTTCCATTATATTGTGGAGGTGGATTAGTGCAAGTTCTATTTCGGGCCTTGGTTCCGTTAGAACATGTGACTGAACATGGACCTACGGTCCACTCTGTCCAATTGCCGTTTACTGAAAATGAAATTAAAATTCAATTAGCTGATTAATTTGTAATACCAACCTAACATTTAGAAATTTCTGCAAAGATAATTAAAGAACAATTATGAGACTCCTGAACATATCAAACAATGTCTTATTTCATTTCATATGTGGAACTAGAAATTCATATCAAGTTCACTTGATAAATTTACATATTCAGCTTTTTGTAGAGATACTTTACAGTCATTCATCGAACATCGGGGTTTTGGGATTCTTGACCATTCTGTCATGTGTACTTGATATTAATATAAACAAAATATTTGAGCAAGCTATCCCTCAGTGTTGATTAACATTAATAGGTACGCACACAATTGTAGCTACAAATGGACGTTTCACCAAGTGTCGGAAAATGGATTGTCTGAGAATACATTGAATAGGCTGTCGTATATCAACAATGTCAGATCTAAGAAGGAGTGATTGGCCAACTAATGGCATATTTAGACCTATTGCAAGCTTAGGTAATACTTATGAAGGTTGCCGGAAATGGGAAGCAATTTGTCTACACATATGTAGAACTCGCCCTTTACTGGGTTGTAGCAGTGCAGTAACCGGAGTTGTTGAATAAACTTTGGGTATGGTCAGCTGTGGTTGAAGGAGTGCAGGAACAATGGAAACTACTTCTCTTTATCTGCATAGCATATCTATGAATAGACAAGGAAACAAATTACCAATAGTGTTAGAAAATGAGACCCAGAGATATAGAAGGCACTCATATTATGCACAATAATCGTGAGTGAAAGTTATCTTAAAACTCCGTCCACGGTTACACCTTTGAAATACCAAATTTGGCTTTTATAAGGGGCGATCCATGAAATGCTGCAGGTTGGAGATCATCAAAAGGACAAATATTTAGAATGAACGGCCACATTCTAGGAATTGGCAAAGTTGAGTTGACGATAGATGGATAGTACCAATCGGACGATCATCTTTTATTCAGGACATAAAACAAGAAGAAACTAAGAAGCCATGAGATGTGTAAGACATAGAAGGATTTTTCAAAGTTTACTAAACGTATTCAAACAACTTCCAAATTATGTCGCACTGAAACGCTAAGCTAAGGAATTAAAGTTTGTCAGCACTTATTGACAGTTATGGCTTTGGTATTCGCAATGCTGCAGGAGAATCACTGTTTGCAATACTTGGTCCCGTAAGTCTAAAATACGGTTCATATTTGCAGAAGGTTCCAATTGTAAAAAAATGGACTGCACTACCATAAACTCAAGAGAGAACTTTACAATGTGATGGATCTGACGGAACAAAGTGAGCAACCTCCACAATGCTTATTGGGCAGCCAATTATATAATTTGAGATTTTATATTTGAAAATGTTGCCTTTAATTTCTTTTACCATAGGGGTAATTCGGTTATGTTTATTTAATCCGAAAATGAACTTAAAACAAATATCTCTTTAATTCTGCCATTGACCGCAATACATACCTGGGCAAGGCTTATTGGTGCAGGTAGTTGTACTATTTGGATATCCATTACAACTGGTTCCATTATATTGTGGAGGTGGATTAGTGCAAGTTCTATTTCGGGCCTTGGTTCCGTTAGAACATGTGACTGAACATGGACCTACGGTCCACTCTGTCCAATTGCCGTTTACTGAAAATGAAATTAAAATTCAATTAGCTGATTAATTTGTAATACCAACCTAACATTTAGAAATTTCTGCAAAGATAATTAAAGAACAATTATGAGACTCCTGAACATATCAAACAATGTCTTATTTCATTTCATATGTGGAACTAGAAATTCATATCAAGTTCACTTGATAAATTTACATATTCAGCTTTTTGTAGAGATACTTTACAGTCATTCATCGAACATCGGGGTTTTGGGATTCTTGACCATTCTGTCATGTGTACTTGATATTAATATAAACAAAATATTTGAGCAAGCTATCCCTCAGTGTTGATTAACATTAATAGGTACGCACACAATTGTAGCTACAAATGGACGTTTCACCAAGTGTCGGAAAATGGATTGTCTGAGAATACATTGAATAGGCTGTCGTATATCAACAATGTCAGATCTAAGAAGGAGTGATTGGCCAACTAATGGCATATTTAGACCTATTGCAATCTTAGATAATAGTTATGAAGGCTGTCTGAAAAGGGGAAGCAATAGAGTTTACAACACTAAATTTCTATGACGAAAATTAGTTTTTTTAATACACATAAATATATTATTGTTAAAGATATTATTACTCATTCTGATCTTATTGATTTGAATTAACTAATTACCCTTCAAAAACCTAACCTGCTACTATTGCTGATTCTTTAATATTGGTCTGAATCTAATTTACCAGATTCTAAGACTAATACTAATTCTGATTTTATCAAATCTTTTCATAATATTATTCCTTCTAATTCTGTTAATGCTGTTAATTCAGCTACATTAAATACTTTTTCCATTGTGACAACCCTCCCAATGGTTTACATAATTTTGGTTATATTTGTTATTTAAATAATTTTATTCAAATATATTTCTAAATATTATTGGTAATGTAAATTCCAATACGGAATTTATTTCTCATCTGAACAATATTAATAATAGTTCCGATAGTTCTATCAGGTTAAGTTATATCAATAATGTTATTAGTTTATTAAAATCTTGTGATGATTTCTCTGATACTGCAGATCAACAATAGGTTCATGAAGATTTTAGTAATAACAATATTGATGTTATACATTTTAATAGTCTTTCTGAAACTACATACATTTGTTCCTTTTTCGCCAGTGATGATCACTTTAATTACATCAACAAACAAATTCGTGATATTGACAGTAATCCATTTTATCACCAAACTAATAAAGAATAGTTTGTAATAATTGTCAAACTGTTACACAACTTTTCCAATACATATAATCATATCAATTTTCCCAGACTATTCACAATATTAATCAATAGATTCAGTAATACTAGCTCAAGTAGATTTACCAAAACAGCTGTAATGTAGATGTTCCCAATGATATATCCTATAATAACCACAAATATGATATTTTTGGTATTATTTGTCATATTGGTTCTTCTATCAACCATGGTCATTACACTTCTTACACAAGGTATATGCATTGTTGGTATAAATGCAATGATTCCATCATCACTAAAGTTGTTTTTGATCTGCCTTTTAATTCAACTTGTGTTTATTCAGCCTTTTACATTTTGAATAATAACAAGATTATGGGAAGAGTGACGGTTGTGTACACATAAAACTGGTTAATACTCACCGCTGAGGATACAAAGTCCCGCACCATATTTATTGTTATTGATTGGCAATTTTACTATTTTACAATTTTCATTTCTGACCGGTTTGTTTTATGGGTTTTGGATATACTAGAGGGTACCTTTAAACACCGAGCTTGACTGGCCATTTTATCATGCTTCAGCTTGGGTTTAGAAAAAGATGCACATGATTACATTTTTAAGATTTGATCTTGAAAGGATCTTGTTTTTGTGTTTAATCCGTATTTATATTTTGTTCATCATTTGGTTGGATTACATTTATTTCTATTATTTTAATGTTGTCGGAGGCTTGACTGATATTATTTAGTATTTTTATTTGCTATTTCTGTGTTTGCTGCAGTAAAAATATATTCTACATAATATAACATCGGTGTATTTGGTTTCTTGGCCATACTGACATATTTTATATAAAACACAATATATATGACCGAGAAAATACAAGAAAGGCGAAAATGGAAATCAGTCAACAACAAAATAAGAAGAAAAAACTACAAAAAACTACGTAACAATCTTAAAAGGGCAACACAGAAAGCAAGAGAAACATGGTAGCAAGATATATGCAGTAATATCAACGATATGGACAAAAGTGGTCAAAGCGGCTTAATGTATAAAAACATATGACAATTTACAGATGAAAAGGAAATACAAGACAAAATGGAATTATGCAACCAACAAAGTATGATATATTGAATGGGTTGAAGACATACATAGGAGAACTAAACAACCAAACGAATAAACCCACGCAGAACGAACTGCAACTAGAAGTAAAATAAACGGTCAATGACTACTTCAAAGAATCATCAGTATTGCAATGTGAATTTTGAAGAAGCTGTTAAACATATGAAAACCAAATGCAGAAGGAACGGATCGAATACGAGTAGACTTATGTACTTAAATCCCTCAACTTAAAAAAAGTCACACCTATATCTGCAACTCAATGTACGATCAAGGAAAGTGTCCAGAATTATGGTACCATTAAATAAGACACCAAATGTAGTACACTGCCCCTGATATCACATGCATCAAAAATCATGCCAGCATACTAACTAAAAGATTGGAAAAAAAGCTAATACATACATTGCACAAAGTGAATTTCGGTTTAGACGAAAATTCGGCACTAGAGAAGCAATAAGAACGATGAGAACATTATCGAAAGAAGCCTTGACTATGATGATATACTATACATATGCTTCATCGATTTTGAGAAGGCATTTGACAGGGTAAATTAGAAAAAACGAATGGAAACACTCAAACAATTAGGAAATGACTAGAAGAACAGACGTCTCATTCAAAATCTCTACTAAAATCAGAAAGCAACCATAAGAATAGACAATGAAGAAACAAAACCAGCAATAGTTGAACAAGTAGTAAGACAAGCATGCCTAATATCACAGCTGTTATTCTCGATATACACAGAACGTATAGTGATAGAAGCACCACATACAAGACGGAGTAAAAATAAGAGGAGAAATAACTAAATAAGTGAGCTTCGTAGACGTTCAAGCAATGATAGCAAACTCAGAAGAAGAACTACAAAACCTTGTAGTCAGCTTCAATAGAAAAGCGAAGGTTTTAAACATGAAGATAAACATAAAGAAGAAAAGGTAATGAGAGTTTCAAAAAATGGGCAGGATCAAATAAACATTATATAACCATCAATAAGTTGAACAAATCAAAATATTCAAATACCTTCGATCAATTATAAAATTGGATGGAAGGTAGAGTAACTAAATCCGGCCAAAACGTCATTTATAAGAAGAAGAAAATTACTATGAATACATTACGACTAGAAAATAAGAAGGAAATGGTGAAGAAATTTGTATGAAGTATAGCACTATATGGAGCGGAAACCTAGACATTGAAAGAAATGGACAAGATGAAAATTAAAACAATAAAAATTTGGATTTGGAGAAGAATGCAACAGATAACATGAAAAGACATGAAGACAAATCAAGAAGTATTCCAACAAATCAAAGAAAAACAAAGCATATTGTAAACAATAATCAGAAGAAAGAAGAATTGGATTAGACCTATAATAGGTGGAGAAGGAATGGTCAAAAAGCAATTCTGGAAGGTCGATTTCTAGGAAAATATGGAAGAGGAAAACCAAGAAAGGGGATATTAGAAGAATTCAACCAAGCACTTATAGAGAATTGAAGGAAGTGGATGCCATAGAATTGAACCTGCCTAATGACTGATTCAGCAGAACACTATAGATATACAGATCCCTCCGCGGTGATTAACAGTGGTAGGTAATCAGAGCTGGAGCTACGAAGGGAGGTTTCCGCAGGTGTAGGATAGCGAATTGTCCGAGAATACATTGAATAACCAGTCGTGTTACACATACAGTGTAATGGTACTCGATGCCGCCAAATGTTGTCGTGGATCTGACGGAACAAAGTGAGCAACCCCTACAATGCTTATTGGGCAGCCAATTATATAATTTGAGATTTTATATTTGCAAATGCTGCCTTTAATTTCTTTTACCATAGGGGTAATTTGGTTATGTTTATTTAATTAGAAAATGAACTTAAAACAAATGTCTCTTTAATTCTGCCATTGACCGCAATACATACCTGGGCAAGGCTTATTGGTGCAGGTAGTTGTACTAGTTGTATCTCCATCACAGCTTGTTCCATTAAATTTGGGAGGTGGATTAGTGCAAGTTCTATTGCGGCCCTTGGTTCCGTTAGCACATGTGACAGAACATGGACCTACCCTCCACTCTGTCCAATTGCCGTTTACTGAAAATGAAAATAAAATTCAATTAGCTGACATTTCTGTAAAGACAATTATGGAATAATTGTGAGACTCCGGAACATCTCAAACAATGTATTATTTCATTTCATATATGTGGATCTAGAAATTCATAACAAGATCACTGGATAAATTTAGATATTCAGCTTTTTGTAGAGATACTTGCAGGTGAATCACTGTTTGCAATACTTGGTCCCGTAAGTCTAAAATAAGGTTGATATTTGTGGAAGGTTACAAATGTAAACAAATGGACTGCACTACCATAAACTCAAGAGAGACCTTTGCCATCTCGGCTGTTAAGACCTTGCAAGGATCCCACTGCGGAATCGATTACGAACTGCTACTGATACAATTCTAGATAAAACTATGCAAAAACACAAATCAAGTGCATACGTTCATTCTCTCCTACAAACAAAAACAACAAATGATCAAAAAGAGGTTTGCTGAGTTACTCGTGGAAGATGATTCCCCCAAAGAACTCTGGAACAATATCAAACAAACTGACAATAAAACTACAGAGTCAACAACTCTAGACGAAATAGCCAGCTCAAAATAAGCTGATCTCAGAAAATACAATAGACATTACTAATGTACGAAGAAGCAAGAAAGCCCAATGCGCTGGCTAGGTAGTATTAAACAGCAGGGACTCACAAAGAGAAGTGGACAGATTAAAAAAAGATATCTAGGCAAAACACACAGCGTATTTAACGGAATACAACAAATCTTGAAACAAATTCAATAACAATACACAGAAGTTATCACACATTCGCCATGTCTTGAGAGCAACTGGAATTGGAATATCAAACAGAAAACAAATGCCACGAAGCTCCAGAGATAGGTGTTGGAGGAGATAACCAGGGCAACAGGAAAATCACTTAACAACCTTTGAGGACCGACTACACATAGAGAGTAATGGTACTCGGTGCCGCCAAATGTTGTGCATCTGACGAAACAAAGTGAGCAACCCCTACAATGCTTATTTGGCAGCCAATTATACAATGTGAGATTTTATATTTCCAAATGTTGCCTTTAATCTCGTTCACCCTAGGGGTAATTCGGTTATGTTTATTTAATTAGAAAATGAACTTAAAACAAATGTCTCTTTAATTCTGCCATTGGCCGCAATACATACCTGGGCAAGGATTATTGGTGCAGGTAGTTGTACTATTTGAATCTCCATTACAGCTGGTTCCATTATATTGTGGAGGTGGATTTGTGCAAGTTCTATTTTGGGCCTTGGTTCCGTTAGAACATGTGACTGAACATGGACCTACGCTCCACTCTGTCCAACTGCCATTGACTGCAAATGAAATTAAAATTCAATTAGCTGATCAATCTGCAACAGTAATCTAACATTTACAAATTTCTGCAAAGACAATTAAAGAATAATTATGAGATTCTGGATCATCTCGAACAATGAGTTTTTCCAATTCATATATGTGGAACTAGAAATTCTTATTAATTTCACTTGATAAATTTACCTATTTAGCTTTTTGCATTCTGTTACTGGATATAATTGTCCCTAGAGCCAACTCATTAGATATGCTGTTATTTGTTTCGCCCATGAAGTTTTTGAATTTCATTTCAAGTTACTTAGCAATAATCTTAGCAATAGAGTTTACAACACTAAATTTCTATGACGAAAATTAGTTTTTTTAATACACATAAAGATATTATTGTTAAATATATTATTACTAATTCTGATCTTATTGATTTAGTGTCAATTTGAATTTAACTAATTACCCTTGAAAATCCAAACCTGCTACTATTGCTGATTCCTTTAATATTGGTCTGAATCTAATTTACCAGATTCTAAGACTAATATTAATTCTCGTTTTATCAAATCTTTTCATAATATTATTCCTTCTAATTCTGTTAATGCTGTTAATTCATTATAATCTTGAAGTGAGATAACTTACTAGGACATGATCTAGGATGACAACTTTCTATAAATGTTGCATTTCCTAGGCAGTCTAGACCCTCCCCTTGAGGTTTTGGATTTGTGCAATCTCTTTTATTAAGGATCTGACCAGACCCACAGCTGACCGAACAAGCACTCGTTGTCCAATTTGTCCATCCTCCATCTACTGAAAATGTGAGCAACACAAAAATACAACGGTTAATGGTGAATTTTCTTACACGTATTGTATGCACATAATATGAGCAACTAAAGAAATAAAATACATATTACCTAAAATCTAAAAACAACACAGCCACAGCAAAGAAGGTCAAATAATTTGCTGTCATTGAAAAACTATAATTGTTATTTAATTAATCTGATTAGTGTGTAATAAGGATGTGACTTGTCTTTTTTCAAATACATAGTTTGTGGTTTCTGTTATCATAAGGCAAAACAATATTATTAAGAATATAAATTATTAGTTTTGGTTAATTCAACAAACTTGTTTATATAATATAAAATTACTTGCGACTGTTTCCGCCGAGTCAAAATAAGGATCTGAAATAGCGTATCAACAAATTAACCCTGTTGTCTAACGCTAAACATGAAAGTTTTAAAATAATATACTTAACAAGGCAAATATATATCTACTTTTCTATGAAAAATATATAGAATTTTCAATCGTTCAACATTTACTGTAACAGGCTAATTTTTGTGAAAACCAAATCAATTTTCTCTTCTTATAAATATTATGAAAGGCAATGTAGAAATTTTGATTTAAAATACTTTTAACCATGGTAGAGCTCTGCAATTCTCTCTCTGTTTCGTCACAGACATTTCAACACATTTGTTTCGTGTTTTTTTTGTCAAAACCTGGCGTCGAATCTTAATAGAAATAAATTGTGTATGTCAAATACTAAACTGAATTATTAAATAGTTTAATTTCTTCATTTTCGAAATAAGAAAATCTAATGGACACCAGTCTACATTCAATCACTCACACTTAAAATCCATCCGACTTCTGTTATTGTTCGCACATCACAATAATGCTAATAAAGAACACAATCCCATATGATAGTGACCAAACATGTGTAGATATGTACATACATAGATAGGGTGGAAAAATAATTTGAGTGACCACAATCAAATACAGTTCTTCTTATTTTTCAGTTTAGATTTCTTTACTTTAACAGATATTAAGCACCGCACAAACAAATTGGAAAAACAAATCAGATTTATCATCAATGGGAAAAGAAATAGGAATGTAATAGGAAAAACAAGCTTTGAAATATTAAAAAACAAACCTCAGTTTATATAATATTTTATAAAAATGTACTTTTTTCGATTTAAAAATTAAATACCACATGGGGACCTACAAAACTTATTATTACAACACTTAGTATGGATGTCCCTACCAACATATTATTAATACTATCGGGTGGGCCAAAAGTATTTGCCGATAAAAACACAACAATATATATTTACACATATAGGTATAGAATTAGATATATACAGATTATGTATTTAATGAAACAGGTATTGTAATAATGTTCACACAATGATTTAATATACAAAAAAGGTTGCTTGCTATTCTTCACAATACCCCAACCACTTTAAAATGTTACGCATTCTATTACGAAACATTTCCAGTGGACTGGATCGCGTTTCTCCCTCTATTCATTCTTGAAGTTCTACAAGAGTATTTAATAATTCCTGATTTACAAAAATCCGAGAACGGAGATATCCCCACAACCACAAATCACATGGTGTGAGGTTCGGCGTCCTAGCTGGCCACTCAATGGGGCCTCTCCTGCTGATCCAATGACCAGCTAACTGATCAGCGAGAATAGCACGGACATTGACACAATAATGGGCCGATGCTCCGTCTTGTTGAAAATATTTCTCAGGATGCCTTTGAAAATATGAAACAACTTTCTCTGATTGTATCCCACGGTACCTTTCGCCATTTATGGTATGAGGGCTGACGTTAAAGGACAGCACACTTGAATACCCTATACCGGTACAAACTGTAAGCGTAACAGTCTTGAATGGATTATCGAACCTAACATTTGGATTTTGGACACTCCAATAGTGCACAGTCTGCTTATTGACACTGCCAGATAAATTGAAAATGCCTTCATCGGAGAACAATAATTTCTGATGTAACGCAGTATTTCTGTATCTTTGCAGCTGTCTGTCGTCGTCTCTGTCAGTTAACATCTGAGAATACAATGGTTTATAAGGTTGGTAACCTTCTCTATTTAGTATTCTTCTTGTGGTAGTTCTTGACACATCTAGTTCCTCAGATAAGCGACGTGTTCACGTGGTTGGAACGGCGGCAAATATTTAGCGAACGTTCTCCTGTAGCAGTCACGGGTCTGCCTGCCCAGGGTCTATCATTTACAAGAGTGCCAGTATCAAGTAGTTTGACTTTCGTAGAGGTGCTACTATATACTTTTTTTTCTACAAAGCGTCTTCTACTTTCTTCACAGTTATTATGCACTATCGCCCAAATTGTCGCCAACACCGTTTCAGTGAATTTATATTACATATTTCGTCACTGGTAAGCAAATAATGATATTTAGTTTTTATTCATTCTTAGACAACATTATGCTGTAAAATGAAATAGATACTAATAACTATAGATAGTAAAAAAATAAGATACATCGACAGCAATTATTTACATTGGAGAAAAATACTTTCTATGTTTTTTATTATATAACTAACAATTGTACATAGATAGTATCGGCAAAGACATTTGGCCCACCCCGTGTTAGTATGGATATACCTACCAAACATGTGTCTGATGAACCAAATGTTTTTCAAGTTATTGATTTTTTTAATATTTTAATTTTTATCGAATACATTTTTCAACATGTGGATTTCTTGGTATATGTACTTTAACAGGAAAGTAGGACCAAATTGCATAGTACCAGCAGTTGAATTAAAACTAACAATTAGCATTCGTTATTGCAGACAATTATTGTAGAACTGTAAATTAATTATTTACACTTGAAGTGATATATCTTACCAGGACATGCTTCACGACGACACGTTGTCGTATAAGCTGCCTTTCCTCGGCAGTAGTGACCACATCCTTTAGGTTTTGGCTTCGTGCAATATCGATAGAAATATACATCACCAATACCACAAGTCACCGTACAAGGAAGCTCCTTCCAATATGCCCATCCTCCATGTACTGAAAATGTGATAAACACAAAAATACATAAGGTGAGTGCCGAATTTTAATAGAGAAGAAACAATTACACCATAGCCCACAAACTGCCTACCTATTTTTCTTATACAAAATTTAAGTCAATGTTTTATTGCAACAAATTAGTAGCAATGTGGCTGTGAAACTAAAATGCAAATATTTATTATTTTCAAAGGGAATTACTGTTAATGTACACTGATGACAAAGAAATTGCAACTTAAAACTCTTAACAACACAATCATGTTCAAACACTTGTTGATTAGACAGATGTCGGAAGCTTGGGGAAAAATTCATTAAGGAATTTAAAAGTATAAAATTATATAGAAGAAGGACCATCTACTACAACAACCAGTCCCTTTCTCCTGATGTGTTCGATAGTTTGGAAAATACTATTTCTCCACTTAATGTTTGAGCTCATGACGATAGTGGCCCATAGATATACCGCACCATTGATTTGTTCCTTTTCCATTGAACGTTTCAAGGTCCGTGCATCGGAAGTAGACCCGCTATATCAGAGACGTACGTAATATATCACAGAGGTTTATTTTGAATTTACATATTGTTTTAGGAAACATCCATTGCTCTCATACAACTGGACATCTTGTCTATACCTACTATATATATTTGGAACTTGTTATATTTATTTCTTTAGATACTATGTAAATACTATGTATCAATAAATGCAATATTAAGTATAATTAATTATTGATAATTTTAAACTTTGTAGCGTCAAAATCATAAATCTGACAAAAATATATCAAACATTAAACTGAATAATTTAACGGTTATTTCTTTTTTAAGTAAGAAAACAAAATGGATAATCTTCTCCATTTAATTACGCATAACCTTGATCTGTACGTAATGTTGGTGGTATAACATAAGCTGATAAAGAAAATAATCCTATACGGTAGTAACTGTCAGTGGCTCTGACAATTATAGGTATTATGGACAAATATTTTAAGAGATAGCACTTTTTGATAATTGTCTAACATTTATTTCTTTCTTTTAAGGGAATTGGAGAAACAAATCATCAATGAAAACAGAAAATGTTCATATTTGAAAGAGGAGTAACCAAAAAAACAAATTTTAAAATAAAAAAAAATAAAAAAATCTTCTGTTTTATAGACATATAAAAGTGTAATGTCTTCCATTATGACTTTAAATGCATAGTATCTAAAATACAGAAACAACAAAGACACAGCAAAAAAGTGTTCGAAGTATTTCACATTTGTTTATTTGAGCATATTATGTATGTACATACATTGTATGAATAAAAAGAAGATTTGGTTTAGACTTAGAAAGAATTTGTAATTAAACTAACTTTAAAACAGTTTTAAAAAATATGCTATAATAGATAGGAATTTAGAGTCTAAAATCACTAAAAGGAGGTATTAAAATCTGGTCCCATTCAACATAGTTGTTATTTAATTGATTTGATAAGTGTGTAACAATGATGTAGACTATTTGGTCTTCAGTACATAATGTGTGTTTTCTGTTAATTACAAAGCAACACTAAATTATTTATTGTTTTTAATTTATTAGTTTTAGTGAAGCGATCAGACGTATTTAAAAATAAATAATTACCTGATGTAATGTTGCGATTTTCTAAAATTTAAAATAGAAGAGTGCCTTCACACTAACTAAACCCTGCTGTCTAACCTTAAACAAGCAATTTTCAAAATGACAAACTTCTATAGCAAAACATATCTACTAATTCAAAGAAACAAATATATAGAATCTTTAAACTTTCTAAATTTATCGTAAATTTCCGTTTAAATCATTTTCCTGAAAACGAAATCAGTAATCTGTTCTTATGATTATTATGGCAAGCAATATAGAATATATTGATCTGTGGTACAGTTATGTAAGAGTCCCTCTCTATAAAATACAAAAGCGTCACAAATATTTAAAAGTTAGCTAATAAAACAAAACATTTGTCAATTTGGCTAAAATTTTACAATAATACAACATTAACGGACACATGTAATTTTTGTATGTTTGCCTAATGATGGTAGCTAGTACATATTTCGGTGGACATTGTTATACACAAAATTAGAAAATTTATTGATTGTTGAATATAAAACTTATGGTATGGTGGCATTTTGGTGGACTGTCCAAAAAAAGTTTTAAATCAATCCCACTAAAAACATTTACTTAATAGTCTAATTTTAAATAAAAAATTGGTAAATATGTCTTTATTTAATAATAAATGCTTACTACTTCCTGGTACAACAAATAATAAATTGGTAATTTCAGGAACAGGGGTATCGCGAAAAGTAAAACCGATTTATATACATATTTATATCATTTAAAATAGACTTACTTAAATATAAATTGACTATAAATAAAAGATTAAATAAAATTAATTAAATGAATAAATAGGCAAACTAAATAGATTATCTATACATAAACAATGTTATGTTATTATATTTTGCAGTATTTTGTAACGTGTTTTAAAAAATGAGGAGTACCTGTCTCAATAATGTTTTAAAATTCTAGCCTTATGAATTTTCAAGAACATTTTTAGATATACAATATTTTTAAAAGCAATCCCTTTAAAATTGTTTATCATTGAGTATTTAATAATAAATAATTACCCAGTCCTATAAGAATATACAAGTGAAGTAATAGTTTTAGAAATTAATAAGGTCTGCAAAAACAATATACTAATTTTGATTATATTTTTTAGGCCTTAGATGGCTTACCATAAAATTAATGATAAGTAAGCTCTAGAGTTCAAGCTTGCCTAATTAATTGTATAAGTTTTTTCTTGAAATTATTACAATCGGTTCTAAAGTATTTCAAATTTTCACAAGCTTGGTGAATCTTAGGAAAATCTTAGTTAACGGTTTAATCTTTAAAAAAAACTTACTAAGATCTAATTAAGATTTTACTACGTGTTAAATTATAAAAAAGTACTACATCTTTGAAAGATCTAAATAAATAGTTGAAAAGTAATTGATGGCAAACTGTCATTTTCACCACTGGTTAAAAACTAATTGCGGGTAATGTTTTCTGACCACCATAGTTACTCAAAAAATGTTATTAACAAGTATTCTGAAACTGAAATATATTATTTTAAATTATTATACCTAATATAATGAGGGCCCAGGAGACCGCCCATGAGTGACTCACCAAGGAAATGTTGATATTTAGTGCCAGGATATCAGAGGCATTTTTTACGATTTTTCTTTTTTTGGCATATCATTAAAAATCATCAGTGGGTGAGGTAGTGATGCCAGCGAATGGTTCATTAGAGTATAATTCATAATGTTTTATTTTTCCTATACACAATTTATTTGTTTCCCAAGTCTAATATGTAAGTAGTTAAATATCTAACTTTGAAGAATGCCATTAACAGAAATGGCTGACTAGACGACAGATGACATAAAGACTGATTGTGCTAGGATTATAATATAAATATTTTAGAACTGCGACGCTCATACCAGTTATGCTCTAAAATGTGAGGTTTATCTTGGAAACCAACCCAATGTTGCGAGGGCTCAAAACAAAGGTTCAACAATAGTGAAGAGACTAACGGATACATGGCAAAACACCACCAGATATATAACATGCGACAACTATTTCACAGATCTTCAATTGCAGCTGCGTGATACAACTGTTTTTGGGACAAAAAATTAAAGAGGTGTCCCAGCTAAAAAACAAGCCAATTCTTGTCGTCGAAGTCATGTTTCCGTTTTTGGATTTCAAGAGGACATTACAATGGTAAGTTACGTGCCGCCAAAAATACGAACAGTCATTATTGCCAGTACCTAATGCGGAAATCAATCACAAAAAATAAAATAACCTCAGATATTCATTCACTACAATAAAACAAAATCAGGAATTGATAACTTTGACCACCTCGTGCGGTTATATAGCTGCAGATAAGCAACAAGCACATGGCCATTGACTATGTATTTCAACGTCGTAGACGCGTCTGGTGTCGCTGTTTTTGTGCTTGGTCACTGCCAATCCGGAGTGGAAAACGTCATAAACGTCGACTCGTTCTCGGCGAACTGCGAAAGACACTGGTTCTCCCGCAACAGCGACGACTACAAAATCCACGGGCTATGCAGAAGGGAATGAAACTCTCTTTAAAACTTTTGGGATTTACGGTCGATCAACCAATTCGTTGTGTTGCCGTCCGCATGGGAAAACAAAGAAGCCATTGCTTCCCAAGAGAAAGCAAACGAAAAACAAAGTCTAGATGTTCTAGGTAAGTAAAATTTATCATTTTTTCATTCCAAATGCCTTCGCTCTCAATGACTTTCCTCTTCCCCCTTTTGCCCATCTCCACCCCATTTCTCTACCCCTCCTCCTGTCACTAATCCCTTCTCATCTGTCTCTCTCTCCTCTTTCACATGCCAACAGGCAGTGTGTCCGGAACATGCAATTCTTGTTTGTACGAAATGCAATTCAGATGAATAAATTGCCGCTTACAATTACAAATATTTATTAACATTTGTCATATTTGGAGGTATATACATTCAACATTTGTGTCATTACTCAATACCTTTTCACAATTTCTATTTTGTTATATGGGGTCCAATGGACCTCGTGTCGCTAAAGGAGATATTTGTGTAACCTGTCATATGTATATAATAAATAAAATAAAATATATATTGACTTGATATTTTTTAATTTTTAATTTACACACTTAATTGTATATTTCTTTCACTTTTGATATTGGGCACAAAACAGATCGTTTTATTGATCTGTGTTAATATCTCCAAAATTAATAGCATAACGTTAAAATCGAGGGCATACATTAGTTAGATCTTAGTAAAAACTAATAAGATATCTGTTAGATCAGCAAACCAAGGTCTTAGTAAATACTGATAAAAATTACTGAAATCTTTTAAGACAGATGATCTAATCTAATCAGAGATAAAATATATTTTGTACTTGTATTATAACCACTGTTTATTAAATGAGATAATCCCTTTTTGCTTTGAGGAAATTAAATTTCTGATTATGCAAATATTATTAACATTAAAACATTCAAAAATTAATCCCGCAAAAAATATTTTACAGTGATAGTTTTCTTCAATTTAATTTAAAATAGACTTATTTAATACTAAATAATTACCTATTATGCCCCATGCTAAAATATAAAAGCAGTGACAAATGTAATGGCGCCAGACTCCCTGAATTAATTAAATAAAATGAATTAAATATTCGTACGCAACATTTCAAATGTATCGATAGTCTAAATACATTTACTAACAAGTATATAGAGACGGTTTAGAATATGATTTTTATACTGTAACGTTTTCAAATACATTTTAATATATTGGACATTTCTGAAAGAAATCACTAATATTTAAAATTGAGTAATTTATAATAAATGCTTACCTAAACAAGCTACAATCATATATGCAATACATAGTAGTATCGTTAATATCAATAAGCTCTGCAAAAACATCAACATAATATTGTCCACTACAATATCATGTGGAATCTATTAAATCTAAGTCGGTGGTAATTGATTGTTAGGTCTATAACTAAAATAGCCCATGTTTGTGTCATTCTTATTTACAAATAATAGCATTTACTGACTTCAAATTGATACACTCTGATCAGAAGTCGATGTAAAAAGTGACACTAATTTTATAATAATTAGTCAATAGTATAAAAATACATAGAACAACGAGAAATTTTCACTACCGATAACTACGGAAACCGTCAATTGACGGTATTGTTTATTTATAGGTTTTTTTATTGTTCTGTTCTATTTTTAAAAAAAGTTTGTTATTTATAAGATCTATTATATTCACACAAAATAATAAAAAAATACAGCACAAAATTGGTTATACAAATATCAACGACATAATAGTTTTTGTGGAATATGTTAGATAAATTAATATTGTCAGTATTTTGAACACATATTACTGCATATAAGTTGAACAAAAATTTGTAGAACATTTTCCACACACTGGTTCGTTGCAGCCACGACATCTGTCGGTTGTTCTGTTCCTGTTACACTCGCCACGACACTGTTTTCTTACAGGATGAGGTTCAGCAGCATTCAAGTCATCATGAACTTCTGGAGGATCTCTAAAACGTCGACGTCTATTTTGATTTGGAGTTTCTTGTGTCATCTCTTCCACCAACATATCAATAAATTTCCGTCTACTAATTGTGGAATCTGTTGCTTCTTTGTAAGCGATCCAGCCATTGTTGATAGACATATCAATTATATTATGAAACACATACATAGGCCAGCGTCATTGTATTGATAAAAAGCTTATTACCCCAATTTGTCGACCAAAACTTATACACCGGTGTCGATCGTCCACCAATCAAACCTCGGCCAATAACAAGACCAATACCATTGTCCAACTCTTGTTATGATAGCTCCCAATTATTGTTGCTTGTGACTCTTCTTCCTTCGACTTCAGTACAGTTTTTATATGACGCTTCATTCGTTCGTTGAAAAATATGCCAAATGCTGAAGAAGGACTACCATCTTGTGTATGAGGAGTTGCATAAACAGTTGGTCCTGGCCTTTGTCGTATGACATTGTTATCCATTTATTATTTATTATTTATTATTTTGTTGTTGTTGTTATTATCCATTTTCATAATTCAATGCCTATTTCGCCTTATACAAAAATAACCATTTTGATTTCTATTATTTATAATACAAAAATTACATACCATATGCATATAATATGCTACATATAAAACTATATATTATGTAACTATTTACCTACTATATTATATAAAACTTCGCGTCGTTGTCTGATTCTTCAGTACTACTAGATTCGGATTTAGTAGATTCAGATTCAATCCTGTCAACATCTTTGACATCTAATTCAACTTCATTTTCTCCTTCATCCCCTGACACATCTTCACCAATATCTTGCATATTCATAATAATACTAGCTGCTTCATCTGCTGTATACGTTTTTCTACCGGCCGTATCAAAATAGATGTAATCTCAGTGAGCGCTACTTTATTTAACTGATTTTTGTGAGCTGTGAAGTTAGAATAAAACCAGCTTTGTTTATGTGTATAAAATATTTCATTGAATATTTCACGTCATTATATGTATATAGATTGTGTAGAAGAAAGAAAGAGAAAAACAGACAGACAGACGAGACTGCGATAGAGATAGAGAAACAGAACGAAAATAGATTGAATCAACTAATGACAATAAAACTGAGATACCTCCCTCTCCATAGAGCTGTATGTCTGTGTGTCTGTTTCCCTTCATTACTGGAGATACAAACTAAATCGAATAGCAGCACACTGGATTGGTTAGCCACGTCGTATCAAAGAAAATAAGGACGGAAAGTTGTCTTTTAATAGCCCACCAGGGAGGCCCAATGCAACCTTGGTGAGAAGTAATAGTTTTTTGGCCCGGTTGGCTGCAATTCACCACCTAGCAGGCACTAGAGAGCTGATCCAGTACTGGAGAAAGAGAGTTTCGGTTCAAATTGTGTTTCGGGGTTTGAAAGAAGCAGTGATCAAGAAGCGCCTCCGGGCCATCTGTCCGTTATTGAATCCAGCCAATATTACCGCAAGATTGGAATGGGCAATGAGGCGATGTCACTGGCGAAATATATGGAATCGGGTTATTTACAGCGATGAAACTCGATACCGACGCAATGGTAGTGATGGGCGTGTTCTGGTGTGGAGAAAGTCCGGTGTACGATTCCATCGGAGAAACTTGACACACTCGCTCCAAACTGGAGGTGGATCGTTTCACATCTGGGCTGCAATTTGGAAAGGGGGCCGCTGTCGGATCGTTTTTTAAGGGCAGTTGTCAATCAGCTTACCTACATTGACACTCTTCGAGATTTCTTACAATCAGATGACTTGCCCGATAACTTCATCTTCCAAAACGACAATGCCTAAGCACACCGTGTCGCGAGAATAGCCGCCTTTCTGATGGATTCCGGTGTCAGGACTCTCCCGTGGCCTTCAAGATCTCCTGACCTCAACCCAATGGAGCTTGTTTGGGACTACATCAGGCGGAAGATTCATGGGAGACCGGATTTATATACTCTGATAGGAAATTTTGCGATCTGTCTGATAAGCCACATCTCATTATCCCAAGGCTTGGAGTTTTGACACTATATCCTAAAATCGATCCCCCAATCTGCCTGAGTTTTCAACATCTTCGTGCAAACAGAAACAATCTGCGCCGTTACCATTGCCTTGTGTATTACTCACCACTCGACCTACCTGCACTAGTTAACATTATTGTTCATAGACATAATCATAGACACTGACTACATCTCACGCGCAAGTTATCAACTATTCTATCGGATTATTGATCAGCCATTGAACGTGTAAGACTTAATAGTATCACTTATACCTTTGTGCCACATAATCACTGCCTACATCACTGCACCACATCACTACACCACATAATCACTGCCTACAGAAACACTGCCTACATCTCAAGCGCAAAAACAAAACAAACGACCTTGACTTAACCTTCAACCGCCACTTAAACAAATGGATTTAACTGACGAAGATGACAATACTCAGAAAAACTCGTCCAAAGAGAAACTAATGGATTCAACTAAAATAGATGACAATACTCTGAAAAAGTCGTCCAAAGAGAAACTAATAAACCTGGTCAAAGATCTTCAAAGGAGATATTCTGAAAGTTCTAAAGTCGACTTGCACCAAAAACTTCAAAACATTGAACATCTGTTCAATAACAAACTCCGTGACATAGAAGAGACGTTTGCCACCAGAATAGAAGAATTAGAAAAAGAAGTTCAAGCTCTGAAAGAAGTTGGCGACGCCGCACGAATTGATGGAATTGTGAGAGACAACTACGAACTACGGAAGGAATTAAACGAAGTCAAAGAACGAATCAAACAACCACAAGTCAGTCTCACTCCTTCTGCACAACCAAAAACTTTCGCATCCCTCTTCAAAAAGTCTCCGTGTTCCAACGAAGCCTCTATCCTCTCTGCCCTTAACAAGGAAAAAACTGACCAAGAAGCTCGTAACATAAATATAGTTATCTCTGGAGTACCTCTACCCGAAACACACAACGACCCAGCACACGACAAAAATATCATCAGCAATATTAGCGCAGACCTCCAAATCAACCTGAACAATTTTGCTATCAAATCTCGTAGAATAGGAAAAACCAACCCGACAAACAATAGCCAAAAATTGATCGTCACGCTTAACTCTGAACTCAGGAATGAATTCCTCAAGAAATCACGGAAACTTAGAGACTTTCAAAACTGGAGAAACATATACATTGCGAAAGCCATTTTGAATAATAACTAGATTATGTGAAAAGTGACGGTTGTGTACATATAACATTGGTTACAACTCATCACTGAGGGTCCTAATTCCCGCACCAAATTTCTTATTATTGTTTTATGGATTTTGATTTTCGGATGAACTACTTTTAATCACCAAGCTTAACTAACCATCTTATCATGCTTCAGCTTGGGGTGTAGAACAAGATGCACATGAATAGATTGTTTTGATATTGAAAAGTTTTTTTTAAAATTATTTTGAAGGCATATTTTTGCACATCTTTTGGCTGGATTATATTCATTACTATGATGTTAGTACTGTCGAAGGCTTGCAATATTTTAATTTATTCTTTTTAATTTTGTATGTTTGCTGCAGTAAAGATTTGATTCTACATAATGTTGCGAAATATATAGATTTTGATATCATCATTCATTTTACATTGCTTTTACATAAAGCATCTAAAGTTTATTCCATGAATGAATTACAGAAATTCATTAAATTACATAATAAGCTACTAAACCATCTAATTTTACCATCTCTTGACATCATTCTAAATAAAAAATTCTTCGATGAGTCGAGCACTGCTGTATACGAATTCTCATACTCTATTTTATTATTTATTGCTCACTTTTCTAATGCTTTTTTCATAATACTACTGTTTAATTTCCCTACGACTTTTAATATATGACTATTTGAATACGATTTTTTAATATACGACTTTTTGATAATGTTTTGACATGTTTTATGCTAATACGACTTTTTAAATATGACTAACTTTTATGATTTTTCCCTATGAATCCGTTATTTTATTAACCTACTCTATGGACGATAATGCTGCTACTTAGATGGCGATATTGCTGATGAGGACTTGTTGAAACCATTTTATTTAAAATAATATTACTTATAAATATAACTATTTTAATTTTAATTATTCGTTAAAATTTATTA
>JAUYWI010082198.1:0-13072 GCA_034780595.1 Parotoplana pacifica
TTAATAATTTAAAAGATAGACATAATTTCTAAAATTATTTTCTTAAAAAATTCTTGTATCGGTTAATTTTGAGCAGCTACATGTTGTCTGCTTGGATACCTAATTATCCAAAGTCATAATGATTCTATTGCAATTTTGCTAGTTAAAGCCAATGGCAATTGACTGTTAACTCTAAACCTTTATCTTATCTAATGAGCTTTAAGGATTGTTGAAAATGGGTACTTTGTTATTGAAAGTTTACAAAAGGTTTCCAAACTTAAAATTGCAACATTTGAAAAGCCTTCGATAATCTTCATTATCACCAATCTTCTTCTTAAGATTATATCGATTTCGATTTCAATGCAATTTGACACCTATACTAGATTTGGGATGAGGATTAAAAATCCGTTGTCAGATTTATGTTTGGTTGTTAAGAACGCCAATATTGCATAGCAACAGGATATTTTTATATAGGTATTTTAGCACAAGAAATATTAATTTCAATATTAAACTTTTATTTTCTCAACCTTTTAACTTAATAACTGTTGCTACAATCGTCAATATTGTATGTCAACAAGGATTTTAAACTTTTCCCCCCCATATAACTGTGAATTTATAGGTATTCAAGCGCGATATCTTGTGGTCATCATATTTATACGAACTATCCTTTTAATAAACATTTTTAGCACCAATTTCTATAGAAATAAGAATTTTTATTATTTTACTTAACATGCTTTATGGATATTTGGTCACATGAAACCCCATGTATCACATACATAAGAGCATTAATAATATTTTACTTTGTAACTATTGTTGTTATTGACCCCGATATTACATAGAAAAAAGACTGTTTACTAAATTATTCTACTTAGATTGTATTTTACACAGATTTGTGGTAAAATAATAATAATTAAACATGAATGATTTTAAGACAATTTTAGCAAATTACACTTCATTGAATAGCATAGCAACAAGAAATCTAGTGTAAATTTATTCTAATATTTTTATTTATTTTTTTGCAGATGCCATATACGGACAATTTTGAAATGACAAACCAATCTAATACAAATTCAAGTAATATCAATAATGAATTAAAGATATTTAACAACTATTCAGTTAACTACTTACCATCATTAACATCTAATTATTGTCCGATGGCGGTTGATACTGATTCAATACAATCTAGGAGTTTAACTCCACAGTTAGATGTTTCACTTCAGGTTAGCCCTGTTTATTTTAAATCAGTGCATATGGAATTTTCTGCTATTTATTCTACAGATGATAAAGATGTTAATTCTGATACTAAACAATTATCGACTGAAACTGTTAACATTGGACTAAATGGTCAAACATCACCTTCATCTGAAAGTTCTATTACAACTGGTAGTAGCAGCAGTAGTAGCAGCACTTGTAGCATTGACAGTACTAATGATAATTCAACTATACTTGAATATCCAGAAGTGATGGTGGATTCTACTGGTATTAGAGAAGCCTTAACTACAGAAATTGATTACGAAATTCCACTTGAAGCATCATTTCGTTATCAAACACCTACTTCTCCTGCGCCTCATATTGAAATAAACTATTTTAAGGAATCAGAGATAGTTTCTAATAATTTTGATGATGATAAAGATTCACTAGTAGAATTTGATGAAACAAACACATCTGAAAATGTAAAAACACCATCGGATTCTGTTAAACCATATAAATTTGGTTGGTGCTTTTCTATCAAAAAAGACAAAAAATAGAAAATATTATACAGTACTTATAAAATAGTGTTGGTACTTTACTAACAATAATTCGTATTTAGGAGAGTACCCTGTTTTAAAAGAGTGTCATCAAACATAACAGTTTTGTATTTTGCAGTTTATATGAGTATATACAGATATTTACGTAATTATACATATCTATATGTTTCTCTATACTTTTAATGCTTTTTATATGCTGTATTTTCTCTATAGATACATAGTGGTTGTTTAGTAAATTCATAACCGTTTCTGTTATGCATTTCTGATGTGCATAAAAAACACAAAATAAATATTATTCTAAAACATCCGTTTGGTTTGGACTTCATTGTAATAATTTTTACTTTAAATAAAAACAAAATACTCAAATTTATAAAAAGGTTTATTGTTGAATTATTTAAGTAATTTTAAGTGTAAACATTTATATTTACATTAGAAGTTATATTATTACATATTTACTTCATCTTTACATAAATAGTACCTACTATAATAATGTTTATATTGTATTGTAATTTACAGAAAAAAATAAATGTAGAAATATGTACCTACTTAAATACAATTTAAAAAACAACAACAATCATTATATTCCTATATTTATTTATTTCATATCCATACCTAATTTATATATCAGATTCATTTTGAATGCCATAGATATTACCATTTCTGCTGTTCAGTTTTTTTGTATAATACAAGCAACAATTCTTCAATTTATTTATTTTTATCCAAAAACTCGTTTATAGATATTTAAAAAATATAAATATAGAATTTCATATTATACTCGTATTAAGACATTTTTGTGTTAATTTTTAACCTGCTATATCAAGGATGGAAGAAAATTGTGCAGGAATCGTAAAAAATTTGTTTCATGAATATACCAAAAAATATATATAGTACCTAATTCTGATGTTCTTTCAGGTACACTGTTCCAATAAATACGATTTGTAATGGCGGGCAAGCACATACACAAGGGACTGGCAACTCCATACTTTTGTTTGCCGCTGGTTTTAAAGTCCAATTCTTCACATCTCTGAAACTATTGAACCAATTGCTTTGAAATTTGGAACATTGATTTGAACTCATAAGAAAAATATTTTTTAAACTTCAAGGTTATAGATCATGTGACTTTTGATTTGGATGTGTCACTGTACCAACTATTTTATAGCAATTGTTTATACATAGGTATTGAAACACAAAAATTTTATAAATCATATAGCCACAGAAATAATTAGTATTTATATTTTGGTACGACATATCTGATATCGTTATCCTCAAGTACCTACCTAAGTAAGTAAGTAAATAAATAAATGAATAATGATATTCACTTGAAGTTATATATAAATAGAAAACCTAATTTAAATACACTGTTTGTCAATTACATAAATTGTTAGTTTTAAATAAGTCATTTTTGAAAATTACCTAGATATAAATAAATTTGATAAGTTTCTATACCTCAATACTAATAGCCCACACTTTCTAAACAAATCAATGGTTCTGTTGATATAATATTTATTCTCGGTATAGGTAATTTCTGTTCAATCCTATTTTTTTTATTACAGAAGCTTGTACATTATGTATGTAGGTACTTTCTTTCCAATATTGCTACATATGCGCCTATCAACTACTACTCGTCGGTAACTAAATCACATTTTATGGTTATGATAAAATAATCTATAGGAGGATAAATGAATGTCGTCGTTATAAGATGTTGGCCAGAAAAAAGTACCTATTAAGCTTTACAGTTTGTATATTGATAAAAGATCATGACTTTTAGAAACCTATTGATCACACATAATCACAAAATAGGCCAAATTCAGAATAAACTAGCGGTGCTTCTGCTTATCTGAAAATTTGAACATAGATTAGTACATCTTGGCTACTGTCTGACAATTGGTTAAGTTTGGAAGCTACAGCTGACAGTAACAAACTTTTAAATACATTAGTTAGTTAATTTTTTGACATGATTAAACAAGAAAAGAGTTTACTTATTACGTAAAACGAATCCTTGTATAGTGAATTAAATAATTCATGAACTACATAAACTCAGGATCTTATTCTAACATTGGAGTAACCAATCCGGCAGGACTGAATAATATCTGGTCTCCTCCGAACCATGATCCACCTTCACGGAAACTTTTTGGAGCTCACAGCCAGTTTCGTACCCAACCGCCATCAATTCATTGCCGACCAAAAAATAGTCCCACAACCGTTGTTTTAGAAAGAAAAGATGTGTCTATTCCGTGGGGATTTAGATTAACCGGAGGAAAGGATTATAAAATGCAGCTTTCGGTAAAGCAAGTAAGTTATACTCAAATGTGTGCTTTAGTGAAACTGTAACTGAAAATAAGTTAAAAAATTATTATAAAACCAAAACAAAATTAGAAGTAGTTAACATAATAGTATTTTTGATATATTTTTGAATCCGGATATAACAAATTACAAATTACACAATTAGTATCTTTTGCACCTACGGCCTTATTTAGGTATAACAAAATGCAAAAAAATATGTTGGTAGTGTCATTTATTATTTAGAGGATGTTTTTGGAAACCTCCTTAAGACATAAAACATTGAGAAAATATCAAATATTTATAATCATGTACACTTTTCAAGTGCTTGTTAATTTTTCTTTGAATTCTCAAACAAATAAACATACAACAGGTATAGAATACACACATCTGTTTTTACATAGACATACAAACCAAATTCAAGCAATTTAAATATAAGATTTGATGGTTACCTATGTAGCTATAAAGAAGATCAAAATCAACTTTGCAACTTTAAAAATCAAGTTATCATCAATAAATCGAAGTCGTTTTTTTAAATAAGCTGCACAATATTGCAAGTTATAAGTATCTATTTGTTCAAATATTCGCATTCTTAACCAGAGTCAGAAACATATGCTTTTTTTCCAAGTGGAGTGCTACTTACTTTATAGAGTGCTAAGATGAGTACCGTTGTACTTTTTCAGGATTTTCCACAATATGTTGAATAACGATTATATAGGTACTGATTATATAACTGATTTTATCAATTTTTTCTGACTGTCACTAAAAAGCCAATAAATCCATTAGAATTACTTGATATCGCTCAAGTTTTAAATTTTATATACACCTACAGTCAGGGCTGTTTTTTAATGAATTTTATGCCAATTTCGTTTAAAGATATAAATTCTAATTTTATCATTGAAATAGAGATTTTTGACATATTTTTGTGATCATTTTTTTCATGAACATTTTTAAATACTAAAGCGTAAATGACTTTGGACTTGATACTTTTTATAGACGGCTGGGGCTCAGACCCCAAAATATTTATATCAGAAACTTCACAAGAGAATTTCATATGGTGATACCAAATTTCGTGCCCTCTAGCAGGGGTAATAAGTATACCCTTCGGTAACCACCAGGCGTTGATCTATTAGATAAGGAAAAAATTAAATTCAATTTTTACAGTTAGAACTTATTAAGCGGGATGGAGTGCTTTATATCTAACTCCCATCACAAGAGTTAGAAGTGACATGTGCGAATTATTGTAGGAAGTCATGTTTAGAAACAAATTTTTTTTCCTTTAATCATTTAGATATTCTGCTCAGACGTACTACAATAAAAGCTCAACCATTCAAAATAAATATTAAGATTTTTTTAATTTATAAATTTTATTACCTTTACCTTTTATATTCTTTAAACTTTGAGTTAGTAAATTCAATTAATAGTACCTACTATATACAAATAAGCAAGATAATATGCTTTACTGGCACAAATGTGGATATTAGCTTTAATTTAATTTATAGTTTGGACTATATTTTCGTGACACTTGCTTTGAAATTAATTCAGTTATGCTAATTTTAGCTTGTAATAAATATAGTTTCGATGGCGTTTATGAATATAATGTATATTCCGCAGATAGCAACAAACCAAAATGGTAGGTATAGAGTGAAAATTAGTAAAATGTACAATACAAAAAAAATAATTTTGATATTTACCATGTAATAAGAGGAAAGACATTAAGATTATAAAAAGCGTAAATATTAATATGGGATTTAAAAATCTTACGGAGAAATACACACACATATAGATATACATTCGTTTTTTAGTTAATGTTACAACATATCAATAGATTACAATAAATTAAAATTCACAACACAGATTACAATAGATTTTAATTTCTCAAATTTGCACCACATAATCACCATTGTTGTTGACAACAGCTAGAAGATCCTCTTTGAGGCATTCAAATTTCTTGGCTAATTTGTTGTTGGCAACATAGTTAGCCATAAATAATCTCGAGTTTTCCTAAATTTGGTTGGAAGCAGAAAACTTTAATCCATGTCGAGACGTTTTATAGTTTCTGAATATGTAGCGATCCATATGGTTGGTATAGGGGGAATATGGTGGTTGTTGCGGTAAAGATTGGTTGGCAAGCCATTCAAGTACTAGTACTGCCACATGTGGTCTGTTATGGTCATGCTGTAACCTCATTTCCCAAGGTGGCAACTGCTCTCGAAATTGTTTTATCCAAAACATTAATCTATTGATATGTTGTAACATTGTTATCATTTATATAAACGTTGACTAAAACAAACTAACTTTTTTGCCAGGCCCTATATAAGTAAATTCATACATACAGACAGAATCAACCTACTCATCTCCCAAAAATCATACTTTCTGAGACAAATTGGGCTGACATTTAATACATACAGTATCTTTCTTAGAAAAATTCAGTTAGAATTGTTTTATAAAAAGAAAAATCTCAAGTGGGACCAGGGCCAATAACATCATCACGTGAAAAAATGAATTTTGTCCAGTCGATTTCAAATTTAGTGGGCATAACCTTTAGTAGTAATATTTATAAAATAATTTTTACAAGAAAGTTAATATCAATTTTGCTTTAATCTAGAAATTCCAAACTAAAGTGCACATGTAACTGAAATTTGATACAAATGCTCTATTTCCATTAATTCATTATATTAATAAAGATAAGAAACTAAAAATAACTTTTCATAAAATTGGATGGGTACTTTTATCAAAATAAAGATCAGAAACTATTGAGTGACTTATTTTATTCACTTTTAATTTATTTAAGTAGAAATAGGAATGTCATTGACAGATGGTAGAAATATTTTAGATATGAACAAAATAACAAAGACATTCTTTAAAAAACATAAATATATAATGTCAACATGTTTCGCTATCACTTATAGCATTTTCAAGACAACTAAACAAAGAAAAGTCATTTTTGATTTATACCTACACCAATAAATATTAACAATGTTACAACGAAAAAAGAAAGAACACATTTTTTTAATGAGAAGAAATTTATAAGTAAAAATGAAAAAGATTAAATTAGATTTCAAGAAAAAAGAAGCACAATTATTAGCCAAAGAAGTATTCAAATAGCTAGGATCACTGTTGAAAAAATGTTTAATAAAAATGGCTTCCTTGATTGTGAGTTCATTTTCATTGTTGGCTGTTGACAGAAATTTAAATTGAGAAAATGGATTGTTCTGCTGACAATGCACACAGTTCATTATGTATTCGCTAATTGGTCCAGTTTTGAAATGTTTTTTTAATTCTTACACCCAGGTGTCGTTAAGTACGACACACTTTGACAAGTAAATTGGTAGACAACACTCGATTTTGAGATATACATATAGGGAGGATATTCTTGGAAGAAAAATAATTGCCATCTTTGATTGTACGAAAAGCAAACTTGATGTTCTTCTGATTTTTTAGCAATGTCAGAGAGTCTCTTCACTAACCTATGTATGAGTATGATTTCCCAAATAAGGAAGGCAGACATAACTTAAGGAAGACTATTTAGTAAAGGGAGCTCCATAAATAAGTTTCTTAAAGAGGAAGTTTTTGATACAGTTACGAACGAATTTAATAAGATAAAGGTTAGCTTTGAAAACAGATTTAAAAAACTTATTTCATTATGAAAATTAATCAAGAAGAAGAATTAATAAATGTTCTATTGACAAGACAATAAACAATACCAGCTGTCCAAGAAATGGACATGAAGAATTAAAGTTTAAAAGAAGATTACTGTAGGTAGATTTTCTATTGTATTGATTTTATCTTTATTTCTGCTGAATTTCATGTCTAAGAAGGGAATGGAATTATTGATTTCATGTTAACTAGTGAATTTCAATGTGTTGACTTTGTGAGTTCATATAATCTAAAGAATTTATTTAAGTTAAAAATTTTCAGGAACAATTAGAAAGGTATTATCAACATACCTAATATAGAATAAAGGTTGATCTTGAGCAGATTGAAGCCAATTCACCTCATTAAAAAAACATAATGCAGGATGGGTAAAGTTGGACCTAATGGGGAGCCCATAGCCACTATCAACTTGTATAATTTATCATTAAAAATAAATTTACCAGAAGTAGCACAATTAAGTAGTTTACGAAAGAACATTTTTCATAGTTGGGAGGATGATCCAGTTTCTCAATTTAAAGTTTTCTCAACTGCCAACGATGAATATGAACTCTCAATCAAGGAAGCCGTTTTTATTATACATTTTTGAAACAGTGATCCTAGCAATTTGAATACATCTTTAGCTAATACCGGTGCTTCTTTTTTTCCTGAAACTATTTTAATCATTTTCATTTTTACTTAAAATTTCTTCCCATTAAATTAATGTGTTCTTTTTTTTCGTTGTAATATTATTTATATTTCTTGACGTATAATTAAAAAATGACCTTTCGTTGTTAATTTGTCTTGAAAATGCTATAGTGATAACAAAAAACTTGATGATGATATATAATCATGTTTCTAAAGAATGTCTTTATTATTTTGTTCATTTCTAAAATATTTCAGTGACTATGGAATAAATTGAAATACTAAAATTGAATTTCAGAAATGTTGACCAAGTCTGGTCCTTACAGAGCATAAGTTTCAGATGTTGGATAAAACTATAACTTTGATCATTATTAAGATAATTTTTTAAATTTACTGTAAATATATCATTAACTTTTAACGTACAATTTTCTCTAATACACGATTTATTAATATATTATATCTATTTATGATTTTTAACTATCAAATCATAGTGTTGTATATTTACGGTGAAGTCTGTTAGTATAGACTGCTTGGTCTATCAATAAATTTTATTTTAAATTTTATTGATTTTTAGACAACATTTGCAAGTCCTGCCTCTATAAAGCTTCACAGTGGTGACGAAATTGTATCTCTAAATGATCAGGAAGTTAAAGAGCTCACTCATACTGAAGCTACCGATATAATCAAGAAATCAGGAACAATATTGAATCTTACAATTATTAAGTAAGACTTTTTATATGTTGAATTGTATAATTTAGCTTGTAATATTGTTACAAATACCTCATTATAAATAAATACTGTCTTGTTATATTTCAGAAGCAGTGTTAATTATCTTCTTATTGCTTCTCAAAATGGATCCAAATGAATTTTACTACAGTATTTACTTTGTTTTCCATCATGATGTAAGAAGTTTTTCATTTTCGAAATGAGTAATTCAAGTACTTTTTATTTGTTAACCTTTTACTAGTTTTAAAGGCACATTTATCAAAATAGATTTGGAAAATAAGGTGTCTTTATTTTCTTTTGCAACACATTTTCGAAAGTTTCAATAATTTTTTTAAACATTGAAACATATTATACCTACGCTTCTGTAAAAAGTATCCTTGTATGGATATCGTAAAATAAGTTCATACGTCAGCCAATTTATAGAGTGTTCGGTAAACTATTGCGTTTTTTATAAAATATATTTAAAAAAACTGCTCGTCTGAGAATACTGTTCAATCATTGAGGCTGAAATTCTCATGTAATCTACCTTGTGATCTGTATGAAAGTGGTGTGAAACGTATGTTATAGCTTCCATACTTTTTAACAAACTCGCTGTTTTTCTTTTGATAGATAGATAGATAAAGCATAATAGTTTACCGAACACCGTATACCTATTTATATAATATTTTGAGAACATATTGAAGATTGTGTGAAATTTTATTTTAAAATTACCCTTCAATTAAAAGGGGGCTGTATTTTTAATTATACATAGGTAATTCAAGGTGGTCCTTGGAAATTGACATAATAAAAATGAAAATCCAAGGGCTGCATTTTTGTGACGGGGCCGTAAATCACAAAAATACAAAAATTTCTTTGTTGTTACAAAGATATATTGTTATAACTATTTTAATAAGACATACTACTTTTTTTTGCTATATACTCGTAATTTGTAAATAATCAGTAAGATCAAAATTATATCATGCATGCAAGTTTCAAAAATTTTAATGATGGAAATCACATGACTAATGCTTTTTCTACTCTGCCATGTAGTAATCATAATTATTGTTGAAAATTGAATGCTTATTGTTTTAGTTGTCTAGTTTATTTAACAACATTTATTGATGGAAAAAATACTTATGGCATTTTCTTATGTAAACCGCAGCAACGTTCGACGGGTTGCAATTACGTCGCAAAAATTACTTCGCCAAACCGTTTAGATTTTAAAAATGTGACATCTTTTTAAATTTAGACGAATAACCGACTTACTACGTCCATCACAATTAAATTTGCAATGGACTAAACATCCGGAAGAATAGAAGCATTTCACCTAGACACAATACATATAATACTTATTACCAATAAACATCTTATTGACAGTAGTTATTTAGCTGGGGTCAAAGTCATCTCTTTGGTTACTTTCTTCTTTTCCTAGACAGATTTTCTGTATCGGCTCTTTTAGAATGAGCAGTTTTACCGACAATAAAGAAAATGAAATAAAAAAGATGTTTCTTGTTTCACTTGTTTATTAAAAAAATAATAAAAGTACCGCTAATCCACTTGTTTGAATTATTTAATAAATTTATTTTGAAAATTTTAGTTGGCCATTTTCAAACATTGTTCAATGAAAAACCTGTACAAACAATCAAGTACCTATTGTATATACTTGTATCATTTTACCTTTATACCTTTTAACTATTTCTTATATCATACTGTCATATAAAGCAACAATATTTTGTATATATATGTACCTATTTATATTATTTAAAAATAAAGTGATAGTGATTTTATAGAAATATTATTATTAGCTGTGTTTTTTTTCAAATATAGATAAAGATGTGAATCTAAGCCAAAGGCAATTTCGCTAGCTCATTTTTGACACCTTCTTAATAAAAGATAGAATGGTTTCCTGACTTTAGATTTATACCATTTGTTCGAACTCTGATGGTCAGTCAGTGTGTCAAATTTTATCAAAATCGGTCGAGAGGAGATAAAGTATGTATGTATATCAAAATCTGACTTTTTCTTTGTCTCTTTTTTCTCCATCTTCAGTACCGATATCACAGTCTAAACATTAATCGATTTGGCACCTTGACTAACTTTGAGAAGAGGACTAAAAATCCTTTCTCAGATTATTTTATGTAGCAACAAGGAATTTTTACAAATTTATCCCATATAACAATGGTTTTATAGTTATTTGACCACATATATAAAATTTCCTCTAATCAACTTTCCACTTTGCAACTACTGCTAGGGACACCAATATGGCGTAGCAACAAGCTATTGTTATATCGGTATTTGTCCAATTTAAAACTTTAGTTACCATATTTAAATTTTTAATTCGTATACTTTTCTCTTAGGAACTGTTGCTAGGGTCACTAATGACGTCATTTGATATTTTTAGACCACAAGATCATTTTTAGAGGACTATGGGTGAAACCATTTCATATTTTCACCAATTAAGGAAATTGAATATATATAGATTAATAAAATAAATAATTTTTACTTTGAATTAGGAACACGAAAAATTTATTTGGTCATCTGAAAAATTATACTGTAAAATTGATAAAAAGTACAATAAATCAAAATAATCGATTATGTTAAAAACTCAGAAAAAAGTATTTGTTAGACAAAAAGTTTAGCAACTGATATTAATATTAGATTTCTACTAAAAAAGTTTATGGAAAAATTGCTGCGTAACTGCATTTAAAGGTGGATTGAAAACTCCAACGGCCATCAAGCTGGCTTCAAAAGCTAATAGATCTACTGAGGATCATATTACTTCTCTTATACAAAAATGTACGAATTGGGTGTTCCTAAATGTTTTATCACTTGGTTCAAAGGCCTGGTCCACAGCACAACGCCCGATTTCCAAAGTGCAGAACTTTTACAAAGACCTGGCCCAAGACAGTGTCATTGCCCCCCCCCCCCTTTATGATGACATACAGGATAAAGCTAAATCGTACTTTTTTGCTGCTGACGATCTGATAGCAGCTATTTGTGAAAAAATATTCAGACCACCGCTACCAAAACCCAATCTGCTGCCCAGTCAGTTGAAGACTGGAGTTCTAAGTGGAAAATGACTCTTACTCCTAACAAGTGTGAAAATATAATCCTTATTCAGAATGCTAGTGAAACAAACTCCGATTCGAACTTACCATTAACAAGGAGAAGGTCACTGCTTTCAAATATGTTAATTTCTCTGGCGTTTTTATCGACAGGTTACTGCACTTTGGCAAGCATGTTGACAAACTCAGAATAAAAGCAGTCCCATAATCCAAAGACCCTCTGATTTTGCTGATAAGATTTGGGGGATGAAAAGTAACTTGCTAGAAGTACCTATGTATGCACAATACTTATCTACATTCGTTCCTGCATTGAGTACCTATGCTGCTAGTGTGTGGATGCCCTCTTGTGCCCCTTTTCACACCTACCTGCAAAGACTGAATCCGACCAGAATTGAGCTGCCAGAATCATCACAGGTTGCCCAAAGGAAACGAATACTGATGAAAAAATGGGTACTCAGATACTCAAGGAGATAAATAAAGCATAGAGTGGAGCGTTGTGAAATCTTTATTGATTCTTTTTCCACACGATTAGCTAAGAAATATTTAGTCACGATCGACGAAAATATATTCTATAGTTAAAATCTTAAGTCGCGAAACAAAATTGGCTAGTGGCTAACTTCAGCAAGTGACGAGACTGCGTTGCAAACAGGACGACGGAAAGTGATGGAAGCCAAGTATCATGTAATTATGGCTGTGTCTCAAATGGGATACCACTACTACGAAGTACTACAGAGGAACGAATTATTCACTTCAGAGGGCTACCTTTAGTACTTAACTAAATTAGAACATTTTCTCTCTAATCAACAACATCCAATACTGGCATAAAACACGAGGCTTTAGCATGATAACGCAACAACTCATATGGCCGCTAACACAAATAGCAACATTAGACTTATGCGACAGTCGGCTTCCAGTCCGAATTGCAACCTATGCGACTCTTATAATAATAATAATAATAAAACTGTATTTCTATAGCGCCTTACAAGCATAGAGCTTCTCAAAGCGCTCAGATTAGGT
>JAUYWI010082209.1:0-13071 GCA_034780595.1 Parotoplana pacifica
AAGGAATCTTCTTGTCTGCTATTACTCCAGAGAGGTTGCGCCAGTTTGTCCATGCCGATTGGATAGGCAGAATGACCTCATCAACTGGGAGTGACTGTTTCATTTAGGGTGGATCCTAGGTGCTTGAATTTGCTCACCTGTTGATGGTATGTCCTTTTATTTCAATTTTTGATTTAGTGTTTGAGGTAGTCATATATTTTGTCTTCTCTTAATTCATTTTAAGACCCTTTTCTTCCAAAACCCTATCCCAATTTTCTGCCCTTCCTATCACATTGTTCACACCTTTCTCTATTAAAGCAAAAAGAAGTTCCCATGGTGATTTGGCATGTATATATTTGAAATGGTGTCCAGTAACAGGATGAAAAGATAAGGGCTCAGCGCTGAACCTTGATAAAGACCTACCCCAATCTTGAAATCTTCACTTCTTCGCTGTCTGGACATGACTCTGGTACTGTTAACTTTTTTCTTTAAATTTTCAATATTCCATTTCTTCGGTGGTTTTCTCGACTTTATCTTCTTGAATTTCAAATTTGTCTTCATGATTATTAAATTGTAATCAGTATTGATGTCAGCTCCAGGATAGCTGCATTATGGCTTTACGTTATTTCTGTATCTTTGATGGACTGCAATGTCGTCAATTTATTATCGAGAAATGTCTCTATGTATCGTCTTCTCTTATCTTGTTAGAATATTCTAGTTGTCAATACTAATTGTCGTTGTCCTCTTGTGTTTCTTGTACCTAATCGAAAATCTACAAATTCTTTACCGTCTCGTCCTTCTCCAACGACTACTTTCAGGTCTCCCATTAGAAATAAGTTATTATTTCCTTTGGTATCACATTTAAATCTTCTATCTGATCGTACATTTCTTCAATTTTGTCATCTTTGTGTTCTGATGTTGGTATATAAACTTCTACTATGGTTATGTTCTTTGGATTTGCTTCAATTGTGAACATGAGAAGTCTATCACTTTTCTGGAATGTCTTAATGACTCTTCCAACGTAGTTTCTGTTGATGATGATTGCAACTTCTCTTTGTTGCTTCTTGCCGCCTGAGTATATAATTCTGAATCTGTTGCTGTTGAATTTGCAGTGGTTTCCATCGGGTTTCGCTGAGTCCTAATAGTTTGATATTGTGTTTCTTCATTTCTTATTGAATATTTTCGAGCTTTCAGTTACATTGCATCGTTCGAGTGTTCCAAGTAGCAAACCATAGTTAGTTTCCATGTTTCCGGTTATTGATATGGTGACCTAACGTATCTAAAAAGAATGAAATCGTCAAACTATAAGGCATTCGAACTATCAACAACAAAAAGTACACTGTTTCCATGAGAAGTACTGGTTGGTATATGTAGACATTCCGCTCTATTTTGTGCAGTTAAGGAAACATTCCAGATAGCTGTATGACTCTTGACTGGAACAAGCAGAGCAAAATTAACTAACTAGTGTCATCCGACTCCAAATATGGTCTGCAAAAAAACTTTATTGTAAAACAGCTAACTAAATGGACTTTAGGAATTGGTGTTTCAGAAAAAACTAAAATATCTGTATGAGCTATGATAATATACATATATAAAAATCAATCATATCTATTCTTAGTAACCTTGTAGGTTTGAGTCTATTGTCAGCTAGTCTTGTCCATCGTTAAAACTTTTTTCTGTTATTAAGTAACTTTAGTTAGCCTATAGAAATACGAATAGATTGTTACCTAGGTAGGTAACACTAACAAAATTAAACATCATAAAAATAGTTAAATTTAAAATATCCAATTTGGTGAAGTTATTATTTAAATACTTATTACAAAACTTTCTTGAAACTTTAATAATATTCTCAAAATATATTTTGAAGTTATAATATCCAATCTCATCTAGCTGATATCCATAAGAGGAATGAATATATTTGTGATGTATATATTTAACCAAACAATTGAAAATAAAGTTTGAACCAAGGAGACACAAATTGCATTGTTGTATAGTACAGCTATATACATATGTATGTATGTGACTACTGATATATCTAAAAGCTTATATTGGAAGAATAAATATTAATTAAAGCAGTATTTACTTCTAAGCACTATTAAAGATAGTTAACACTAAAAGCAAATTCATATGTAGTTGAACTATAATGATTAGTGCTTCCTTCTTTTATTCAGTCAAATTACACGCGTTGGTTTTAGATTTATTATAAAATTGATACTAATCCTTAAAATCATAAGCAGGCATAGCTTATATAAATACCCAAACAGACTATCATAGGCTCATAAAACCAATGTAGCAGAAATCAGGTAAGTAGATCTGTTCAGTGGTAGGTTATGTCTTATCTAATGCTACATATAATAAAATAATAATGTCATTTGGCCAAATTGGCCCGAGTGTATAGATCAATTTTATTAATTGTTCAAATTATACATAAATAGTCAATTTTTGAAAAAATGCTAATTTGTAACTAAATTAGTATAAGAGCATAGAATCATCATTTATGCAATATGTAAATGTGAATATTATGATCGGTTCAGGAAAAAAACTGCACTAAAGTCTTTAACATTATCTCTACTAATATGTAACTTCAGAAACTACCGGAAGTAAAAGGAAACTCTCGCATAATCAGACTGAGATCAATACCCACAAAAAAACTTTTGCAGGTACCTATTGCCCAACATATACAAATTTGAAAGTATTCATAAAATTAATTTACATAAACTTATATACAGTAATGTAATTGTACCTAAGAATATATTATAATAACTACACAGTTATGATATTTGTGATATTATTTGTCATATTGGTTCTTCAATCAACAGTGTACAATATATTTCTTATATAAGGAATATACATGGTTGGTATAAATGTAATGATTCCATCATTCAAACGTTGACTTTGATCTACCTTTTAATTCAACTATTTCGCATTTTACAATTTATATAATAACTAGATCATGGGAAGAGTGACGGTTGTGTACACATAAAAATGGTTTAAGCTCAGCGCTGAGGGTCCCAAGTCCCGCACCATATTTCTTGTTATTGTTGTGTAATTAAATAATTTTATATACCTATTTTTATTTCTGACAGGACTGTTTTATGGTTTTGATTTGCGGATGAACTAGATAATAATTTTAATCACCAAGCTTGACTGATCATATTATCATGTTTTATCTTGGGTGTAGAACAAGAAAGGTGCACATGATCTGATTTTTTTCAATTCTATGGTGTTAGTACTGTCCCAGGTTTACAAGATTTTAATTTATTATTTTTTAATTTTATATGTTTGTTACAGTAAAGAATTCAGTCTACATATACAATATTATAAGATAATTCATATTTCAAAAAATACTGTAAACCATACATAATTGTACAAAACTTATAGTTTAATTCTGAAGCACTATCGTGAATTTTTAAGTTATGGTAAAATGCTTTTATTACCAATACGACATATACGAATAAATGTAACTCAAGATAATCTTTAAAAAACTTATGCAATTATGATTTTTAAGAAAAAAAAAATTTTAAATTAAAAATCTTCTAGTCTGGTGACAAACATACTTGTTCACTTTGATATCGTTCAGGCTGCCGAATATTTCTTAGTGCTCCGCGATGGAGCTTTGCTTTTTTCTGAATGAGTCCTGTGATCACCCTCTCTGTATCACATCCTGACAAGTTTGGAGTTGACGTCAGATCGTAACCAGAAGATTGAATAAAGTAATTAAGTTGTTCACGAGTATACAAATCACTAGTAGTAAATAAGCAAAAAGAAAATAATAAAAATTAACAATCATAAATTTAATATACTTAAATTGTAAAGGATTCTGAAAATGCTCCGAAGAGTTTGGACATGAAAATGTGGTCAGTATACCATGCGGAATCGGGTCCTAGCTTAAGAACGACCGACCAAAATTGATGTTATGTATTTTTTTTGGTCGCCGTGCTGTTTCCTGATTTTTCGGTCATGGTTGCTAGTAATGCCACGTGTGAATAATTTAGTTAACACCCTTTCCTGAATGGTACATTTATTACTCTACTCTTTGTATATGTATAAAGTTTGACGACTATACATATATAAAGAGTAATAACAATCCTACTTTAAAGACAGCAAGTTAACTTTATGTAACAGTATACAAGTTTGAGTTAATTACAAAATCTAGAACGACAACCTGAACTTATTGTTGTTGTATCTCTAAATAGAAGTGGCAATTTTGTTGATACCAAAGGAAAAAATTAACATATTTCTGATGACAGGGAAAGTAAAGCTAATTAGGTTCGTATGATTATGGTATACCTACTTAATAGTAAGTAACTACCTAAATAACGTACATTTACAGCATAATAAGCACGATCTACTAAGAAAACGATTGGTGAACAAAACACATCAAAAATTTGAATAGACAATTATTACCAACCAATTTATAATGTGTCTGACAGACGGAAACAGGACTTTCATTCTAAACCAAAATAGAAAAAGTAAATGGAGTCAATCAATATAGAAAAGGATAACAGTAGCTTAGATTGGAGTGCAATTATCATATTTCTTAATTATTTTATTCTAATTTACCACTTAAAAACTGAAACAACAAGCGGTATCGGTATCGACAAAGAATCATTACTGACCAAACTAGTGTATTTGTATGAAAAGTGCTGTAATTAATTTAGTTTTCAGCATACTAATCTTCAGTGCTCAATTTAATAATTCAAATACAGAAAAATTAATTATAATAAACAATTAAAGTGTCAACCCTTCGCTGGTAAAATTATAAAATATACACAATAAAGGGCGGGAGGCGTACACTTTTCCATAGAATAGCATTCTTACCGAAAGGGATTGGGCTGAAATTTGGCTATATTTAGGGCAAGATAGAAATGACATAATCAAGTCCAAAAAATGAAATTTATTCCATTGGCTCCAAAATTAGTTAACACCTTTCACCTAAGAAGAACAATTTCCAAATGAAATTCACAACTTGTTATATTACACTGAATTACAAAAATACAAAATTGTCCGAGGATTTTCAACTGATGTAAAGCATTTTAGCATCGCTGAACCCAAAAATGACACCAATTTCTTTTGATCACGTCAAGTTTTTGTTCTACCTAAATTGATTGTTTATAAAATCCAATTTGACTCAAATTACATAAGTGTACCATCTCACTTTTGTTTATATATCCCTTCCGAAACGAGGTTGGGATAGAAACAGTTGTTCTCTAACACAAAATATTTATTATACCAAAATTATAGATTACATCATAAGTTTAAAGTACCAAATTATACACACTTTATTGTTCAGAATTTACGGTGGGACTTTCTTTTATTGAAAACCCGGGAAAGCTCGCTATCACAAACATCTCTTTTCAACGTCCAACAATAGTCTTCCATCATTAATGCATCTCAGCCTCTCTGATGGAATCTTTTCCCTTGCTCTGGAAAAAAATCCATGTGTGAAAATAGATAGTGCATTTAAATGTTTATATTGCAGTCAGCTTATTGTTGACAAATTCTGTACAGTTACACCAGAACAAAAGCCTTTCACGCTTCTAGTTCTACTTCGTTCATTTAGTTTTCAAATTCTGGATCTTTGATTACTTTACGAATTTGAGGACCATCAAAGATGACAACTTTCAACTTCTCCAGTCAATCCTGGAAAACTTTGGTGAACTGTTTGATCAGGCCAAGCTTGATATGCAGCGGTGGAAAAATTATTTCGTTTCTGTTCACCAAAGGGTGATTGAGAAAATTTGTCCCCATCCCTTCTTCTTATAGTGCTGAGAAATGGATATTTTGTAAATCTAGACTATTGTTCCAACAAAAAGTTAACCATCTTCAAGTCAACAACAAAATAAACCACTTTTGTTGATCATAAACAAATTTTCTCCAGTACATACTTTACTGCTTTATACTTCTCCTTTAGAGTAGTTGAGTGAGCGAGGCGGTACAGAGGCAAATTGGTTGCCATTATGGAGGAGACCACATTTCATAGATCGCTTGCTGCTGTCAATAGACAGACCTCAATCTTTGGGGTTGTACTGTATTCCTCTAAGTTTATGCAGAAGCTGTGCAATATTCATACAATACACCAAGTTTTTCTCTGCAGAGAAGAAACACAGGTACTCTCTATGTCTGTTGCGGTAGATGGTAACGTTGAACATTGTCTGTGAAGAGTTTCTTCTTCTTTCAATCTTGACGCCAATAGGCTTAGATTTCGAACTATGTAGATTATTTAGCTCACTTGAGAAAAGGGATGTGGAACGTCATCATCAAAAATCACTTTTTTATCTTCTAGATTGTGGACGAATCATCGTCACTAATACCTACCAGGAAGTTCTCCAAAGACCGGTACATACTATAAATAAGCAACAGGACGACGTGCTAATTGAAGATCAGGATACTTGATGCTGATCCAGTTCTTTCTATTGACCCCAGTCACAGTAATAGCAGATAGCACAGAAGTAGCAGTTCGTGAGCTCCCTCAAACCATAGGAATTCCAAACGTCAGACAACTCTTCTTACCCTTGGTCTACCTACAGACGCAGATAGGTACTCTGTGCAGGCCTTGCACACTATATGTGGAACCCAAGCCTTAACTTGATCACCAAGTTGTCTGTAGCCACAAATTAATGATTTTGATCGATACAAAATTCAGACTTAAAAGTCTATCTTGCTCCTGATTGGTAGAATAGTAATCCATAGAATGTATGATAGTATCTAAATTACTAGGCCAGCTATTTATGGTTATTTTATAATTTAAATATTCCTAGTTTTGAGCCATATATTAAGTAGGTATTTACATTATAAAGCTTAAAAGTAATTAATTATAATCATTTGTAACATGGTATAGTTTATAAATTAAAATTAGTTAACTTAAATTAAATAAATCATATTTGAAATGACCATTTGGCTAAAACAATATCATTTAGGTACCTACCTACCTGCAAAATAAAAAAATGATATTTCTAAAAAAATAAAGCAAACATGCCTATATGTAGATGTAAAATGCACACGTATCTACAGTTCAAAACGTAGACCCGATAGAGCAAAACCAATATCATTTTGGACTCAGAACACCAAAATTATGTTAAACCAGCTCTAAAACCCTAGACATTTTTTTGTGTTGACCAGTGATTATCAATTATATAGCTGACTTTTTTCATTTTTGGATCAAAATCATTAATAATCTCAAAAAGTAGAAGCATCCTATATTGCTAAATGTGAGATTTAGGATTATAAAGTTTTTAGAAGTATTAAAAGATGTAAAGCTTAACTTTTTTGGTCATGGTCTTTGAGAGCCACAGACTAAGGGCTGATCGATATATAAAATAGAACTTTGGGTAAGTAGAAAAAAATAGTTCAAAATTTTTCAAAACAAAATTCGGGACACACTGTGTAGTCTGATATTTATGGAGCATTTAAATCCACCCTAGCACGATATTTAGCTCACTTGAGAAAAGGGATGTGGAACGTCATATGTGTAGTCTAGTATAAAATCCATCTCATTTGAGCCCCATTTTATACATTTACCAAAATTAACGACTAACAAAGAGCTTCACAGACACTGTTATAGAAGAACTTTAAATAAGAAGAAATTCAATGGAAAATGGTGTTTGTTTATAACTGATAAACAAACTATTTTCTTAATTATTAGATAAGAAGGTGAGGCTTCCATTAATAATTTAAAATGGGTTTTTGGTACGCGTACCTAACAACCTCAATTAAACCAACTTTTAAATAAAAAATATAAAAGACAAATAAAAATCTTCTTGCAAATAGAAAACAAAGCTACAAAATAATACTAAATATGACACCAATTTGAATAATCAAAATGTCAAAGCAACTAAAATAATAAAATGAAATGATGAGCAAGATAGTAGGCAGTTCAAATGAAGCAGTTAAAGCAAAAATCATTAATGCATTATTTCACTAAGTACAAAACAAAACAATTACCCTTGTTCTATGTGATCGAGAACTTCTGACAGAAGTTTGGGAGGTAAACCGACTAAATCAACCACACTAAAATAATATAAGGGATGAAATACTTATTAGGTATGATCGCAATAAATCGTACAAAAAATCATACCTACAAAACAAGGTTAAGTTTCTTTCTATGTAACAGCTGATATACTGTAAAATAAAAACTAGCAGGTAAATTAGTTAGACACTTGATAAAAATCTAAATTTGGTGAACAAGAACAATCTACATAAACAGTGATTCAAAAACATATAAGTACTTAAATATATCTATAAAAATAAAGTAATTCTATTTGTTTATACTCATCAACCTTATAGATTAGATAACTTTATCACCATTTATAATAACAAAGGGTTTGATTAAAAATGGAAAGGAAATTTACTCTACGAAGTGTATATAAAAGAAAACAATGTAATACTCTACTAAAACACTTGCCTTCCATCTTCTAGCACAATACTGGATAGAAAAATTGAAATCAAAAGTTAGTTCCTATAAAATCGACAAATAATTTGTATGTCTTCCAGTACCTAAAGAAGCCATACCTATATTTCAGTTAATTAAAACGGAAAATTATATTATGAACAAATATTGCAAACTTTAAAATTGGTCAAATAACCGATATTTTAGTAAAACAGCAACAAGAACTGATCGAGGTTACACTTTTAAAGAAAAATATAGAAATATCTACTAACAAAATTTAAAATAAAATAAAGAAGCTAACTTCAAGCTTTCAAGCACTTCGATATAATAATTTCAAAAACCATAAATAAAAGGTGATTAAAATTAATGCATCAATACGACTTTGTCATAAAGTAGGTTCGTACCTACTCAGAAAATAAAAATACTACTTGAAGCTCCTTTAGTTCTCGTACAGTAAATTATTCCTGTTTTCATAACTCTATTTTTTGTAAATTAATTCCAAAGATCTCCAAAACAACACATGACATTTACATAGGTAAAGTTGTTTACCCATCATGTAGGATGATCTTCCTTATAGAATAATAGCTATTTATTCCTACCTATCTTGAAAATTGGAACCAGTAGGAGCCGAATGTCCCCCCACACGTGACGTACGCGTAGCACGATTTGAAAAAATACCAACCGATCGACTAGAACGACTCTGCTGAAAACAAAACACTATTAGACATAAATTACAAAAATGTTTTAATACTTTTATAAGGTGAACATTGTGCTACGTACCTTAGTTGTTGCAGATGCATCTTTTTCGGATTGTTTAGGAAAATTAACTTCATGTAATAAATCTTTTGTTGGCATAGATATTGAAGAAATTTGCCCATAATTGTTTTGTTTAATTCTGTACAACAAAGAACAATTGAATCATTTCCAACAGCAATCTGAATGCTATTCTAGACTAGTTATTTATTTCACTATAGACTTTAAGATTTATGAGATGAGACAATTGGTGGAAAATAGGCTCAGTACATACAATTATCTAATTTAAAAATTTAATAGAAACTATTACTAACTTCTTTTGAACTAAAGATAAATCGTTATTGATAGAATTCATTTTGGGTCGCCACACATAAAACTGTTTGTTTGTGGCTAAATTGTCTTTGTCCAAATGTCGTTCTTTTTCTCCAAAATCAGTTGATAGAGATGACTGAACTCTAGCTATAGCAGGTGTGTTGTGTTGTAAAATCAAAGGGACAGTATGGTCACGGAGTAGTCCACTGTTGTCTGTAAATGAAGTTCCCAAACCAGTAAGATGTTCGGAATTGGTGGGCGATCCCTCATTATTGAAGGTTGATTGTGCATGAGCTGATGAAGTTATATTCCCAGAATTTCCAAATAAAGAATTAGATGTGATGTTTCGTACTAAAGTAAAAATTTGAATAGTTTAATTATTACCTCATTAAATTATGTTAAACAACCAGTTTAATGCATTGTATTTTATCCTTTTGCCCATAATTAATATTTTTGAGACATTACTTTTAAAGCATTTTTTACTAATTTCATGCTTCACCACTGGATTTTAACAATTGATTAAGACTATAAAGAAAATGATTTTTATTGCTTCAATAAGAATTTATACAAGTCATGTATATGTCTATAGTAATAGAAACTTTGGTGATTTCTAAAAAAAGAAGATGTTTAAAAGAGTTAATATGAATCTAAATTATTAGCAAGAAGTTACCTACCTATATAGAAAATATTATTTTAATGATCAGTTAGATATATTTCACTTTTTTCCATATCTTTAAAAAAATATTTGCCATCTTTACAAAAAAATAAAAATCTTACCTATATTCTGTTTTTGTGAATCTTTAACACGTGTCTGCAGATAGTCAATAAGACTAATACCCCTAGATGCAGTTTTAATAGGAACTGATGCATTTGTTTTGCTCGATATATCTTCAAACACTGACTCCATTAAGTTATTTATTTTACGAGTTGGACAATTTTCTAAAATTAAAAGTCAATATATTTTATTAACAGATAAATAGTTACAGTGCAAACTATATGACCTATTGCTACAATAGGTATACTGGTATTTCTTATATGGTTATTCAAATTAAGTACCTATTATATTTGAAAAAAAAGAGTTTCAAGAACTCCTTTTCTTGAAAATAAATAAATAAAGCTTTAACATATCAATTGTTTATGTAAAATTTTTATAGAAATAAATATAAACAATACCTTCAATTTTACAAACTGTTGATAGCGTTGGTTGTTTTTGAGGTGCTCCTCGGATTATTCTTCTTTGTGCTTGCCAACATGTAGGATGAGGACAAAATACTACACCACAACAAGTTTCTGTGTCCATTCTTAAAAAGATTTTCTAGAAAAATTAATATTTTTAGTATAAAAAAAGACTTATGTCAAAAAAATGAATATGCATTGAGTTTTATGTAATCCAAAACAGATATACATTTAGTTTTAGGTAATCCAAAAAAGATGAGTTCATTCTCGAGTGCCAATTACTTATAATATAATACACACCTTTATGTATTTAGTACTATCTAGCATCATTTTCTACTATCTATTATTTTTCATGGTAAGGATGAAGAAATAGGAATTAACATCAATGAATTGAAATTAAAATCTATGTCCAATGGAATTCCACAAGAGGTCCTTAAAAGATGCAATATCAATAACATTATTGTAGACTACAGTAATGGAATTTTAAACAATAGGGAGAAATCAAAACAATTCCAATACCAAAAAACAATCTTGAAAAGGCATCTAACTACCATGAAATAAGCTAATCATCTATTGTAGCAAAGATAATCAATTAACTCATATCTACTTAATCAAATTCAACCAATAATACACAATTTTATTTGACCTAATCAAAATGGCTTTTGACCAAAAAGATCTAGCATTTATTGAAGATGTCAAGCAATATAATCTGAAAGCCTAAAAACAACTATAAAAGCAATAGATAGTGGCAAATTGATAAAAATTCGTGTAGCATATGGAATGCAAAATACCTAGTAGTAGCAATATCTCTGCTTTATAAGAACACTAGAGCATGAGTACTTTTTAAGGATGGTGAAACCAACTAATTGACAGGCCTGGAAATAAATAACCGCTACTAGACTAATTTTCTATAAAATTTTCAATGACAAATTTTTAATTTTAAAACAATTGCTTTACTTGGATTTTTTAGAATGGTGAGTTTTAATTTGATATTTATTTCTGAAAAAAATCTGTTAAAAATGAGAAAATGTTCATTAAACTTTTAATTGCAATATCTTTCTGCCAGTGTATTCTGCAACAAAAACCATTGGAGATCATAGATTTAAACTTAGAAGAAGAATAAACCGAAGAAATTCTGTCATAGCTATAACTGATGTTGACTTTGCATATAACAGTATAGTTGGGAAGCCTGTGAACTTCACCCTATGCAAACAAGGTCCCAACAATGACTTATCCTAATAGTTTGTTAATGTCTAAGCACACCAGTACTCTCAATTGTTCCTATGTTCAATTTATATCCCTCATGTACCAATTGACATAATTCAGGGAACTGACTTCCATTGATGTTATATTTATGTTAATTTTATTAAAATTAAGATTAATTACAGTGCTACATACAAGTAATATCCATATAAATATATAAATTTAAAAATATAACATAAAATATCCTTATGAAAACTTATTTCTGGTGAACATAGGAGAGCACATTTTTTAAATTAATTGTAAAAGAAACAGAATTCAGAATTGCAAGCCAATTGGATAAACAAGAAAATAATCGATTTTTGATGGACCATTTAATGTTCTCTTGTGGTTCAGCTTTATTATAATAAAATTTAAAACCTAATCAAAGCATGCTTACTTACTACCTCTACTACTCTGGAATAAGTACTACTTTATGGAAGCTAAACATGGACATTCACTAAAATTCTAGAAAAACAATTCAATACATATGAATGCTTAGAATAACTCTGAATATCTCAAAAGAGAACAAATGACAAATAAAAAACTATATAGAAAAAGTAATGGACAAAATCAGGATCAAAATTTAATTTTGTTTGTTTGATATGTAAGTCTAATAGGTCATTTTTTTAAATATTGATTATTGATTTTTGAAGAAAAGATTTTGTCTAAAGACACTAACATGTCTCTAAAATCGAAATGAAATATTCTATATTTTTTAAATATGGAATTAATGTAGGACATATACCTACAGTTATAGAAGCATTAGAATGAATAAGCAAATTAGAAGAAATATACATACATAAAAACAAACATTGACATTACTAACATCCTATTCTAAAGAGTATATAGATTAGAACTAAATACCTCTGGATTGAGAGTTCAGTACATGACCATTTACTCTATACAAAAGAATAGACATTATATGGAAACATTCTTGTACTGCAGCAAATAGGTACATAGGGTATGGGGGCTTTAGTAGATGATCAATTTCCATTTGATACTAAGTACCAAAAACAATCCCTTTTTCAAACTATAGATACCTATAGACAGTGTTCCACAACCCCCCTTCTTTTGGCCAAGCTCAGCTGATTCATCAATTTATGTGGCCGATTGACTAGTTGGAAAAATCGTTAAATTTAGGCAGATTGCTCTGATATCGCTACAAGTAATGTACAGACAGGCCCACAAACAGACAGAGAAGAGAATATCGATTACTTATA
>JAUYWI010082220.1:0-13070 GCA_034780595.1 Parotoplana pacifica
ACCTTCCATCCGATGTTATAATTGCTCCAAGGTATTTGAAGGTTTTGACTTGTTCAACTTGTTGATTGTTAAGTGTAGTAGATATTTCATAATAATTTTGTTCATTATGTGTGGCCATTATGGAAAATATAATTAACATAAAAATATAATTTGTTACAGAATTGTAGAAAATACAGATCTTCGTCTGCCACACGATAAGTCAATAAATTTATTTAAAATTATGTTTTAGGTGCTAAAAATTTAATTTATGAGAATTAATACTAAAGTCATTATTGTGTGATTTAGTCAAAGATTGAAACAGGTCGAATGGAGCCATCATTACTTTCATTGATTACAGCAAAGCCTTTGACTCTGCTAGGCTCAATCAACTATGACAAATCTTGACAGTTCTTGGATTTCCACTACACATCAGTTTGTTCAAAGCACTCAATCTCATTTAAAATGTAAAAATGAGGGATCACTTTGAAGAGTTGTGCGGCAAGGGCGTCCCTTTTACATCCGAGTAAACCAAATGATTGAACTCAAAGGTCCTTTTGGGATTGCCTCAAATTGTGGACACTTGAGCCTGCTGCCCTTCACCATACTGAATAGTCTCCGTGTTGGTGATTATAACACCAATTGTGTTTGGAAGATCCATTGCTTTTCAAGCAGAATGAAGCCGATATCATTTTATACCTGGCAAATGGGCAATGCCAGGGTGGTTCTGAGAATTTACCCGCATCAGGGAGGGTTTGTCAGTCTTATCAGTGCTTCTTTTATTGCTCTCGGTGACAAGGATGCATTTTATCACCTTATCTCGAGTATGTATGCTGAGTCGTTGATGAGAGAAGCAAAATAGATGAATTTAGCGGTATATAGACCATGAGTCAGGGGGGGGGGGTCAGGGTAGTCAAATAGGAAACCAATTAATATTGCATTCCAATACTCTATGTATCTTGGTATCTGGGAATGGACGTCTGTCCACAAGAGGACCTAAATAGGCTTTGTCCTTGGCATGAAATATACCAGTGTTCCAAATGTCACATTTCTAGTTAGAAAATGTGTCTGCAGTCGTGATCACATACATACATACAAACATACTAATAATCGTACCCAGTCTAACGACTTTGGGTATAATATGTAGGTTTGCATTAACATTGCTAAGTTACTTTTCTTATTGTACTTTTAGAAGCAGAATGAAGGAAAGCGGTCCCCATATCTCTATCTGGCGACCACAACCCAAATACTTCGCTTGGCATTGGCACGTTGTTATCGGTTTTCCACAAGAGCTAAATGCCTTGAGGCCAAAGATCCCTATTGTGGATGGAACACAGAGATGCAGAGTTGTACTTTGTTTAACACAAGACCTGAAAATTGGGAACAAGATCTTTATTCAAGTTGCTCTAAGACATCAAGCAACACTCAAAGTGGTACAATAAACTCTAATGATTCTGGCAACGGCCATTCGAGGACAGTTTTAGCTTGGTCACTGTGGTCAGCTTGTCCCATGGTTGATTCTTCTGGAAAATCCTCCATTGGCACCATGACAGGTTGTCAATGTCGGGTGTGTCGGGATGAGCAATATTGTGATAAAAGCACTCAACAAGTCGCTAACTGTACAGGTAAGTCCACATTTTTGTGGATTAAGTTTATATGTATATCAAAGCCTAAAATTATACTCGTCAAATTATTTCTAATACAAATACAATTAATTTTTATAAATACTTTTATTATGGGTTGGATAGACATTATGACTTGATATTTAAGTAAACTTAATGAGAAATACTTCTATTTAGGAACTTTAATATCACCTTTATAATCTATCAACAGATTGTTCACATAAACAAAAATGATTCAGGATCTATTCCTATTGATTGTTTAAAAAAATAATAGAAATTGATGTTTTATTTTGCAGTCAACGGTGAATGGACTGCTTGGTCCGGTTGGTCTCGGTGTAGCAAAACTTGTGGATTTGGCCAGATGATAAGAACAAGGACGTGTCAGAATCCATCTCCTCAAATGGGAGGGAAACCCTGTCCAAGAACCGACAACACCATTGAAACTCGTCCTTGTCAGATAAAACACACTTGTTACGGTAAGTGAATATAATAATGCATTAATTTGAATTGTTTAAATGCTGTTACAAGAAACCCATTGCTTCCTCGGAGTTGTCCTTTCTTGTCCGCTTCTTGTCATATGAAGAGAGCGAAAAATGCTCTGAATGTCCTGTAAAAATTAGCTGGTCTGAAATTCCTCACCTTAAAAACATGCATCAGACTTTTGTTAAATCGCACCTCAAATACGTGACTTAATACTGGTTCCCAGGTGCTTGCAATTCGGCACAACAGGAAGCAAACATAATACAGAGATCAACGGGTAGACTCATAACAGGTGTAATCTGTAACACTAAGAATGAGGTCCTTGAGTTGAATACCAACATGATTCCATACAACAGAAAAGTCCAATCATCGCTGGAAATGTATGGACATGCTATGAGACAACCAGATAAGCACCCTATTAGAGAATCCACGAACATTAAGTGTTATACTAACAGAAAAAATGGTCAACTTCGGCTTAAATCCATCTACATAGAGTTGAAGAGAGATTGGGCTTTAGAGTGAGTGCAGAGTTAAACAACTAACTCCTACCGTATCCTCCGTTGGACAAACCCAAAGGTAACATAACGTTTGGTGGCAAAATTCCTGAAGGCTTGAACAGAGAAGCTACTATCAATAACAAGTTAGCATAGGTTGATATGATCATCTGGACAGATGGGTCATTGATCAATGATACTAATAACGATAGTGGAGCAGACATTAGATTGGAGACTGCTTACAGTGTCTGCTCCCAAGCCGAAAAAGTCATTTTACATAAAACACTTTCTGACATCGATTCCAATAAGCTGTGGTTAATTAGAATTTGTACCGAATCGTTTCGTTTCGTCACCACATGGTTACAACATTGTCTCTGCTATCAAACAGACAAAATCTCCATCAAACTCTGGGAAACACTCAACCTATGTATTTGAAAACAACCATTTCAAAGTCCACCTGCAATGGATTCCTGGACCCACTAATATTTATGGGAATAAACAGCCAACGAACTAGCTAAAAAGGCACTCTGGACCAGTCTCACATTGTTATCGACTTGGAGTCTGCCTGTAAGCACATCACTCGTTAACTGAAAAGAGAAATGGCTCTGCAGTGTCTGTGATCTCAGCGAAACATTAATATTAAAATCTCTTCAATTGTTCAATGACGTCTTACTAGGCAAGCCTGACAGTCTCTAACACAACACAAATAGAAAGACTGCGCGCATCATCCAACAACTTCGCAAAAATAGCAGCCTCATCCCTTAACACAGCTGCTTCAAGATCTAAGCTGTGGAAATTTTAATTTGCCTCAAGTGTAATGAATCAGAAAAAATTCGAGACACTATCTACTATGAGTGCCCAAAATGGATAAACATCCGACTCATTTTTGGGGACCTAATCCTTCTGTCGATATCTTCGACAATGACCACCTTTTTGTATATTGCTTCAATACGTGATCCCGAAGTTGAGCCTAAACCATGCTCAAGCGTTGGGAAGCGAATTTCTTGAAATTCTAAGTGTAAAACATCAAAAATAAATTGTTGTAGTAATAGAAATCATTGTTTAATAATTTTAAAAACGATGTATTTGTTTTTTATGTAAATGTTGTAGGTAACTAAGACATGTTTGGTAAACTAAAGCTTTATGTAATTATATAAATCAGAAATAGTTTGTAAAATATGTACAAAGTAACTATATTACTGGGAAATAGAATAAATGAAAAACTAGATAATTCGGTAAAACTATTTAAATGCTACAACATGCAATCGACCTTTTATAACGTTTATATACACAGTACCTACTATTTTATCTAATTATATAAATGAGTAATTACTCTTATCCTATCATAACTGTAGTGTTGTTATCTAATTGACACTTGCTAAGATATTTTTCAGTTTAAATGGAGAGAAGGCAATGAATGACCTTACAATTTTACTACCAAAATAGTTTGGTCAGCCTGGGTTTCCACTTTTAATAAAATTATAATATAGAGCCTTGTAGTAGGTGGTCTCATGTCTTATAGTAATTTTCTAGTTTAGAAATTATTAGTGGACTCTAATCAGAAAAAATGCCTAATTTGTAATTATGTAATTGAGGCAGATGATGTTGAAAATACGATTCTAAACTGTCACATTACTCTCTTTGCCTAGAATATCGTTTAAGTACCTGCGATCACACCTCCTATAGATATTAATATAGGACTCCTAGTTAGGATTATATATACAAATTCGTAGTATTTATGTGGTTCAGCATCAAAAGTTTCTTGATGACGATTTATTTATTGATTGGCAAGCTATTATTGCACCAGTTGATTGCAGGATTAGAATAGCGCATCATTTTACCGTTTCACAGTGTCAGTTAGAGACTGTGTACTCAATCACTAGCACACTTCTGAGCTTTATTATTGCTTTTAGAGCTTTCAAGTTTTGGATTGGAACCTGTAGATACATACATAGATTGCATCAAACCACTTCTGCCTGGTAGAGGCATTAATTTCAAAAGTTTAAAACCAATAAAGTTAAACCAAGTTGTCTTTTATTCTAAATGAGTGCTTAAATGTACCCCACAAACAAAATCTCTATTACATAGTATTTTAACTTGTAACCATAGCTTTAATTTCATCACAAACAGGCCTCTTCACTCAGTGCGCACGGCATAATATGCTAACTGCAACTTGTTTGCATAATAGAGGAACCTACAAACAACTAAATTTTGTAGTTTATAATCTTGATCTTTAGGTTAATCTGCGCATATTAGCTGAAAGTAATCAACAATTGTCGACATTCAAAAGTCGATTTTCTGACAGCTTCATTTTAGTAGCTGTAAATAGTCAATATAACCTAGTGCAAGTTGAAGTTGTTTTGTACGTTCATTTAGGTACTGTATTAGCTAAAAATGTAGGTATCTACCCATTCAAACAACTAGAATCTGTTGTATAGATATTCAATCATTGTAAAGGTAAACTAGAATTATGTTGATAGAGCCGTTTTACTTTATTTGTCTATAGATCCATTTTCACCACACTGATTTTGCGGTTTAGTAATACGTTGCACCACATTTCTTCAATGCGTTAAATGTATCTTTGCCATTAGAATGATGTGGACATTACTTCTATCCTGGATATAAATCAAAAGGTGCAATTCTGTTGCAAATTGCTTCACTGATAACATTTTAAATAGTTTTACTAAATTATTTAATAATAGTACTACTTTTTATAAGAATTCTTTAACATTTACAAAAACATTGAATTATCCAACTTTTAGCTTCAGATTATTCGATGATTTGTACTTTAAAAATTAATGGTTTGCTATACGTCATAGATTATTATTTAGACGTTCTAAAAAGTGGTTCCCTAGGTAGACAGATAGGTATTTAGAGGAAGAACTTGTAGATTCATAACACATTAACACAGTAAGACGCAAATCTAAATATACAGGAAAATCAGTTTGATAGACCAGACATGGCTGTTTGTCTATTGAAGTCTAATTCGGTTAAAAAAAATATATAATTATCTATCGAGTATTAACCTTAAAAATCATTTTCAATATTAAGATAGTCTACATTTTTCACTGATTTCCTAATTTGTATTTTACATGATATTTAAAGCTAGATATTTTATATATCTCTGTACATCTAACTTTTTAAATAATCTATAGAACAAAAAATGTTTGTTTGAAATTGATCAGCTTTAGATTAATATATACAGGTAAATAAAATATTTAAATTTAAACATTGGTTTCACTATTACCATTGCGTAAATAGTCCTAGGCATATTTACATATTAAACAAATTACTTATAAAGTAGGTATTTAAATAGTTCGGCAAATTGTTGTACCTATTATCTCTCTATGTGCACTTCTCCTTCATATACCTACACTAAAGCCAATTGTTTTTGCTAACTGTTATCTATACTTAAACGAAAACACCTCCAGAAAAATCGGACAGAAGATAAACATGACGTTGTCGTAATTGTGTCTGTGGTACCTATGCATTTAAATATGTGTGTTAATTATTTCTATTAATTGTTTAGATCCTGAACGCGATATGGGTCAGTGGTCTCCATGGGGAAAATGGACACCTTGTTCTGCTGAATGTGGTACTGGATACCGACGAAGACTAAGGCAATGTCTGTATAATAAAAGATGCATTGGAAGAAGCGAAGATGTTGAGAATTGTGTGAAGAATAACTGCGAAAGTATGTTCCTAATTTAAAGTTATAATTTATATTTAGCCTTGCAATATGTTTTCCCGCCTTATTGTTAAAGCAAAATTGAATAATACATGAATTAGCATTGTTTTTTTAATGTTTTATGACATTCATAAAGTTATTAAATCGATATTTACATAATTGTATCATGTAAATTTTCCTGTTTGACAAGGAATTTTAGCTAAAGCATTGCCTGAGACAAGGATGTGTACACCCTGTAGGATAATTAAAAATAGAGACCATTTTAAACTACTTCTTATTAAGCATAACAAATTTTATCACAAGTTAGTTTTGAGGATACAGTTAGTTATCTTGGAATCTTTTTTATTTTGTTTCTTGTCTTCATTTTTCTTCTTCAACAGCAATAGTCTAAACTTTTATGTGAATTTGACCACATAAAACCTATTTACCATACAAACTTTTGTTTTCTCATCTACCAACTGTTGTATAAGGACATCAATAGTATATACCAAGATGTGAACATTGTATGTCGGTTACGTGTTGGATGTCTCAGTTTTTCTGATTTTCTATAAATTAACTATTATTTATCGAAAAAAGCAATAACATTCCTTTTATCTATTTTATGATAATTTTGACTAAACTACTGGTTTCAATCTTTAAATTTATGCTATTGTTTTGTAGAAGAAGTTCGTAAAAGTTCTGACTGGACAGAATGGTTGACAGAAAAATCGTCAAAAAGCACAGGAGAACTTCAAAAACGTTTCCAATTTGTATGCTCTGCCAACTCGAATTTAGCATCTAATATTTTAATAAATCGTGTAGAGGTTGAAGAAAGAGTTTGCACAACACCACAAAATTGTGACACTCATTGTAAGTAGTTTACAGTTACTTTTTCTGTAGATGTACTCGTTAAGGGTAAGTATCGTTAGCGCGACTCATCACAAGCGCCAACATAGACAAAGGGAAAATTAAAATCTCAGAATTGACAAATTCATCATAAGTGCGACTTATCATAACCGCTACCCATCACAATCGCTACTCATCATAAAAGCAAAACTAATCTTGTTACTGAGTTTAATTTTTCTTTACCATTTGCTAAAGAAAGATTGTTTTCTGTATAATACAAGGGTGCGCATAAGTCTCTTTACCCAAATAAAGACAATATTATTTATAGACAGTGTTATAATACATCATAACATGAACATGAAGTGATTAAACATGATTACATAACAATTACAATAAATTCTCAATGTGTTTACCTTCATTGTCAATACAAGTTTGGCATCTTTTGACAACATAATATACAATTGCTTAAAACTATTCTCTGTCACCACCGAGAAGCCTTCGTTCTTTCGAATATTGCCCTGTAAATTGGCACGCTTTTTTAAAATCCCCCACATGGAATAAGCACAGGGGGACAGGGGGTGATGTCAAGCGATTTTGCTGGCCACTCTAACGGTTACGAAGAGCGGGGCTTGTGATGAAATTAAGAATTCTAAGAATTTTATCCTCCCCCCCTACCCATTTTTCATTCGCGCTTGTGATGAGTTGTGAGTATGATGAGTCGTGCTAACGATATCATCTCCTCAATTAAATGAATGCATTTGAAAACTAAGACTCAGTTTTAGAATTTGATTATTTGAAAAGCTTAGTTGTTGAATTTTCCATTAGGTTTGCATATCTAGTTTTTCGAACAAAAATTGAAACCACAAATATATAAAAGGCGTGTAAATTAGTTTGCTAGAAATCCAATATATTGGATTTCTTCTAGCAGACTAATTACACATTTTTAATATATTTTTGGTTATTGTCTAACCCATCAGCCTATAACCATAAGATTTCATCATCGAACTGTTAGAAATGACAGAGAAATTAAATTGTCCTTAGGGGTTCGTTTTTTCATTACTTGATAAGTTTTGCATATATTCATTTCACATACTTTTTTATTAATCCAATAAATGACACATAGCCGGATGTTTCTATTATATTAAATGTCATGATATTGCTCCTATTTGCATGAAATTAAGTTCAATTTAGGCTAAGCAAATAGGCAACCAGCCAGCAAGCTCACATGTCATTTAAATCATTTAAAAAGGTTAGATTTACCATTTAAGATTTTTTTTAAATTACATACATGTTTGGATAATTTGTTTTTCAGAACAATCTAAAGTTCTCTAAAGATAAATGACGTGATTTTGTAGAGACCTATGTCAAAAATATGTATTTCCATCTTTTTTTGTGAAATGCTTCTTTGTTTATATGGTATTGATTTATAATTTTTTTTGAAAGTTCTCTATATGTTACATTTTCCTGTTTTTTCCTGCTAAAGCGCTGTTGGCCATTCGGACCATATGATAATGTTTGCCACTTTGCGTCCTTTTCGTTAGTAATCACTGAAAAAATATTATTTCAAATTATTTTTATTAATAAATATGAGTTAAAAAGAAAGTTAACTAATGTACCAAAGGTAGCTACTTTATTTTGGACAACACAGTAAATACTTGTATTCTTATTATCATTATTTTAATCGAAAATTCTCTATATGTATAATATAATTAACTTTTATTATGTAGGTACATAGATATAATATATATAAGTCCATTAAAATTGACCAACTTTACTTTATTTTATATTACGAGTATGTAGGTGTAAATATTTGTTTACCGGAGGTCATACTTCAAACATCATTGTTTTCTATCACCAAACTAATTTTAAATAACATAATTTATTAGACTACTACAATTCCATTTTGATAATTAAGTATTCAGAATAATTACATAGGTACCTATGGTTACATGGACAGACACATTATTTGAGCACATTCACTTATAAAATGTATTTTCACTTATTTCAAAATCTAAGCGGAGGCACGTGCAAGCTAGTCACAAATTAGGAGCAATTCGTTTCTTTATAAACATAATGAAAGAACAAAAAGCAATTATACAAAATACTTTTCTTAAAGAAATGATTACATTAGCCTACATTTATTTCTGTCAACCATTTATTCTCATCCAACCATACTGACCTTGTATATATACTTTCAATCAACCATACCTACTAACCTGCATTGATTCTCATCAACGAAATTGATCTGCATTTACTCTCACCAACCATACTGACCTGCATTATTCTCAACCAACCATACTGAGCTACATTTATTTTCAACCAACCATAGGTACTGGCTACATTTATTCTCAACCAATCATACTGACTTACATTCATTGTTAACCAACCATACTGGCCTGTATTTTTTTCAACCAATCATACTGACTTGCATTCATTCTAATCAACCATACTCACCTGTAATCATTCTCAAACAATTATATTGACCTACTTTTACTCTCAACCACCTATACTGACATATATTTATTCTCAACCAACCATACGGACCTGTATTCATTTTCAACCAATGATACTGAGCTGCATTTGTTCTCAACCAACCATATGGACCTACTTTTGCTATCAACCAAACATACTGACCGACTTTCATTTTCAATCAACCATAATGATCTTTATTTACCAGCTATACTGACCTGCATTAATTCTTACGAACTATAATGACCTTCATTCACCAACCATACTGAACTGCATTCTTGAACCATACTGATCTGCATTCATTCTCAACCAACCATACTGACCTACTGAGATTGACCTAACAATAATGATTTTGGGAAGACACAATTAACCAAATTAACACCATCAACCAAATCCATGATTGTGACAACGAGAAAGAAAAGGATCACTGGATTACTTACCCAGCCACCGAGAACACGAGAAAAAGATGAACTAGTGTATTACCCTTAACACGTTGGCGAATGAAGAAATCATGTGTCGGAGTGTAAGCCTAAATAGGGGTCAATCTCTGCAAAATTGTTAACCAAAGTTTCTCAACGGTTTATCTACACAATAATGTCCTACATCATTCCTAAAAATTCTCGAAAATTCTTTTAGATAGAAAGCTTTGTTTTTTATAGAAAAGCTCACAGGTTGGAGGGTCCTGAGATGAGGTGTCATATTCACTCGTTATCATCGAATATCTTAAAACTGAAGCATTTTAGACGATTAATAACTTAACTTTAGAAAAGTCTGGTTTAATATAGTTGGTTCAGTCATTCTAAATGAAAAATTTGTTATAAGGCTTTGAAGTTACCAGCATCACCACTGGGTCGACCCAAAACATGAAATTAAGAGATAAGGAAGTATTTCAGAGCTATATGATGTATTACCAATAAATAGAAACATGCTTATTGCCTACCCAAAAAGTATTTTTCAAGGTCATTTGAACTTTTTGAATGACGTAATAATCTACTTGAGGACTAAATCTAAGGGGTTAGACTTCAGAAAGTTTCATTTCATTCTAAATTGAAAATGAGGATTCGTTATTATGAATATGTAAACTATGTAGTAGGATTTATATGGATAAAATTTTTAATACTATACTCATTTAAGCTTTATGGTTAAAAATTTGGATTATTTAAGTACATATGTACTTAATTTTTAAAAAAATGCAGCATTCATATGAAAAATGACAAATAAGAGCAAACTACGGATTTTCCTGGAAGACAGGAGCTATTTTTAGTTCAAAATATTTGAAAATGGAGGAACAGCTGATTTATGGGTAGTAATTTCGTTATTTAAATGGTGTTTACAAGTTGTAGATATACACTTTATGCATCTCCTGAAACTAAAATTTCATTGATTAAATGTTTACTGATGACGTCATAGACTATTTTTAGCCAAAGCATTTAAGCACGGATGGAAACATTTGTTCCATATAAATATATTTTAAAAGTTGTAGATGTACTGCAAATACATCATATTGATACCGTTATTTAACTGATAAAATATTTACTGGTGGTACTGGATCGAAGATAAAGTGGTACCAAATAGTTTTGAGAGTTACAATATACAGTATCTAGGTACAATAGTATTATTTATTTGAACTAATATGTACAGTATTTTAACCAGTGGGACCTGGTAAAACAACTTTCAGAACTACTGAAGGCAATCTTATATAAAGTCATTAGAAAATTATCTTTAAAATATAAATAATATATATTAAACTGATTGAGGTCATCTCACGGACCTACCAAAACAGCTCCCAGGAACTCACAGAACCATTCTACACCACTTTGACTCTGATATAATACCACCAGAAAGTATTTTATTGGTTAAATATCTGTCAAAGGATGTATTAGCTGCACATCTAAAACTTTTAAAATACAATTATTAAAATACAATTATATGTTTCCTTTTATGTCTAAATTCTTCTGTTACTATTTTTCTACGCTGGCTGAAAATGGTCTATGACGTCATTAGTAAATATTTGGTGAATTAAATGTTTGCTTCAAGAGATGTTTAAAGTGTAGCTACAACTTTTAAAATACATTTAATTAAAGAATTTGCTCCATGAATAACAAATAAAAAAGTTTTTATTTATTAAGAATTTTACAATATTATTGTGTTAGCAAGTTGAATTGCAATATTTATTTGGGTGTTGTCTGACACTTCATATTGATTTACTTCATACATGAATATCTCACTAAAGATTACGAAATGTGACCGCTATTGCACTGTAGCTTTCTTACCTGATGAGATCTTAAAAAATGTGATGAGGAACACCTACCATTATGTCATTTTGTTCAACACCAGTCTTTCAAAATGTTAATATGAGCGGTTGGTTACCTAGTGAGGTTTAGATTCGGATCAATGAATTTAATTTAATTTTGCACAAAATCTTCTGCTTGCATCACTGAATTTGCAAGTGGTACTATTAAAGCTTGGATGCACATAAAGAAAGATGTTCTTAGAATTTATTAATCAGATTGTAATCAAACTTTATATGATATTTTGTTTTTCAGTGAAATATGTGCGTCAAATCATATTGTTATGACACCACAAGGCTTAAGTGTGATCTGATCTTAAATTCAATAAATTTAAAACTACCATTTATAATATTTCTATATTTATTTTACTTAAATAATGTTCACTAATTATTTTATCTATATTTTCTGCTTTTGTTGCAAGCATATAAATCTTCATTATGCAAATGAGTAGCATATATGAGAGAAACCTTTGTGTGTGGTCAATCGATTAGTTGAGGTTTTATAGTTTTGGTTCAACCTTTTTGTGTTTCTTTGAAGGGTTGTCCACCCTTTGTTTTTGTCCAATTATTGAAAAATGAATATCCAAGATTTAGTATATACTCATTTGTTTTTGTTTTAATTTTTTTAATGAGTTTTGGAAATATTTTAATAATTTATGTAAAATAATTAAGCATCTGGTAATGAAAAACCAATTTAAAAAATGTCATTCTTATGATCCTAAATCAAGCATCTCTCATATTTGATTTATTTAGTATACAACAAATAATTGTTTAATGTTTTGACTGAATATTTGAATATACAAATATAAAAATAAGTAACGTTTTTAAAAACATGAAATATATTAGCGGAAGTATATTAGCGGATTAAAAGCCTTAAGAGAATTTTGTCTTAATCAATAATAATTTCGCTTCAGTCCTGGCAAATTCAAGATCTCTAATATCTCACAATAAAAATATACAGAAATTACTCCATTGTTAGCAGATAGGCATTGGATTTTAAATTATTTTTAATATTTAATCCCTTAATATTGAAATTATAACTTTTTTAGAAAATCAAAAAGATTTTATTAATTTTTATAATTCTTTTAATTTTTTTCTACTAAATTTATCCACATCTAAACCTACAACAGTAAGGTATATTAGGATATGACAAGAAAGGTCACTTTTCGGACAGCTGTCATTTGAAAACGATATAACATTTTGATATAATTCTTTTTTTATCGTGT
>JAUYWI010082231.1:0-13069 GCA_034780595.1 Parotoplana pacifica
AGCCGGTAGAGCTAGGAGGCTGGAGTTAGGGCTGGAGGAGCTGAAGGACAGCTGGCAAAAGCCCGAGGCGTCCCTGAGTTATTGGAAATGGTGGAGAAGAGTGAAGCTGAAGAGGCAGAACCTGTAGGAAGACAACAACAACAACAACAACAACAACATACTGCACATCTAAAGAAAAATCAAATGTCCAAATTAGAAAATTTTCAAAAGAATGCCTATATAATGTGAAGTCTAATGTTAATAATTTTATGCACATGTTTAAATTGATTAAATCTCTCAATTCTGAATAATATTCTCTTACCCTATAGGCTTGCCTTGGGTTTTCATTGTACATTTTATATCATTTCCTGTATATATAATAATAATAAAATAAAAATTACCTAGAAACTAATAGGTAATAAGCTATTTTTAATCAAATAGAACCATTTATGTGAATATATTCACGTTTAAAAAACAACTTTTACAAATCTGACCTAATAAAATCAATAATTTTTTCAACAACTATTTATGGACTTTTGTTACTGAGTGCCAAATTTGAAACAAATCGGACACTTTAATTTTAGGAATGATTACGCGATTTTTTCAAAGATTTTTTTTTTTCTGTTGATGAATCTTTCTAAATTTCAAACCAATCAATGAAATCCTAGTGGGTGACCACCTCAGGTGCCTATCACGGGAGATATCAAGGGACTGTTAACTCAAAGTTTTGTATGCACTAACTTAACTTTAAACTACTTTTTAAAGGCTAGTTTTTTATATTTCTGAAACTACTCAATCAATTGTATTGATATTTAGAACATATTTCAACTTATGAGAAAAACATATTTTCAAAATTCAAGGTTATAGATCACTTGACCTTTGGTTTGGACCGGCTCAAAGGGCCGTAAACATAAATTTTGAATGAATTAGAAATGAAGAATAACAAAATATTTTGTTTATTCAGTGATTCAAATATTATTTACCTCTTTTCAATTAACTTACGACACTATGTTAAGTCTCTTTGAATTTGACAATTATTGATTTTTCATATTATTTAGGCTTATTAACTCAACATTTCTGATAGATATGAAAGCTGTATTTTGGAATATCTTTCAAACATAAAAAGTATGTATATATTTTGATTGCTGAGATATTTATTAATATTGATTTTTTTAATAACAAAATAGATATACAAAAAAATTTTTTTTTAAAGATATTACAAATGTCATTCATATCTATCATAAATTTTGAATTAATAAAAGCCTAATGTGAAAAATCAATAATAGACGGCACAACGATATATGTAGGTCAAATTCAGGAGACCTAACATAGTGTCGTATGTTAATTGAAAGAAGATAAATATTATTTAAATCATAAAATATCCTAAGTGTCTATTATTTTTCAGTTCTAGTCCATTCAAAATTGATGTTCGACCCATTGAGCAGCTCCAAACCAAAGGTCACGTGACCTATGACATTGAGATTTTAAAAACTGTTCTCTTATTAAGTTCAAATCAATGCTCCAAATTTCAAAGCAACTGGTTTAGTAGTTGGAAAACCAGCCTAAAGTTAGATGGCACACAAAAGTATAGACTTGACCGTCCTTACTATAATACAGTAAACATTCGATTATCCGCCAAGCTTCGGGAAATGAAAAATAGGTGGATAATCAAGGGTGGCGGATAATCGAGGGATGACACGAAATTATCACTACATAATGAAGGGAAATCCGTTCCCGACAAATGTGGCGGGAAACATAAAAGTGAGGCATTTATTTCTAATGCCTTCGTATCTAAAACTCATAATTGAGCAAAACAGGATTTTCGTTTGTATTTATAGTTACAAAAATGATTTAGGCAAAAATATCGATAATCAATTGTTGAAAAAATATTTATGGATTTGTTTTACACAGTGCTTTTTGAACCTACTCCGTATACCAAATTTGAAGACTTTAATTTTTGGATCTGATGACGTCATCAGTCACATTATTTTTTAAAAACAATTCTGTACCTGTGTACCAAATTTCAGCCTATTTCATCGACGGGAAATTTGAAATCTTAGGGGGTGACCACTGTTGCCAACAAAAAATAGGAATTCCTGAAATGTACGTTGACTTATCATTGGCTGTTACGAATTGAGCGAAAGAATTGTCGATTACATTGTTTAACACTGTAGGTATTAAGCTAGTCTTACTTCTAGGTTTACTTCAATTTCCTTGGTCGTGATATGACCATAAGGCCATACATTGAAGACGTCATAAAATTACGTCACATTAATACGAAAAATTGGCCTTACACCTATCTATGTTTTGAAATGAAAGTAATCTGATGATGTAGCCCCTTAAATATCCTTGCATTTTCTTCTATAGATAGATAATGTAAATTTATTTTGAAAGTAGTATCTTTTGAAACTAATATTTAATCAAACAAATGCTTGGTAATGACGTCATAGACAATTTGATTGTCAAAAATAAGAGAAAAATTAATAAAATCCAATTTAAAACTAACTATAAGTTCTTCATAAATGTATTTTAAATGAAAGAAATGTACACTTTATGTATCTTTTGGAGCCAGAGAGATTACTTGCATTTGCAATGAATCACATTTAGAAGATTAAATTGTGCTGCTAGTCTTCTCTCTCACTTCTGGCACTAAACAAGGTGGGTCATTTGAAAATGGCAGATCGTGGTTAGGAACCTAACCATAGGTTTTACTTGTTTGGTGAAAAAAAAGTTTCCGAGAATTCAGGCACGGAGATTGTTGGTTGTACCAAGGACAATCAAACAAGAGTTCGGGCAGTATGGCAAGAGGAAGAAATGCTTTTGCCGGCACTGTACAAAAACTTGCCAACACAGACCTGGTGGCCGGCAACAATATTTGCATCTCTTGAGACTGAAACACTGTTTTGTTAAAAGAGGAATTGTTCTAGCTATTCTAATAGAAACTTCATATCTGCAGTCTGTTCTCACACCCACTGCCTCTGCTACTAGCTCTATCAATTTAAGATCGCAGACGGCACTCCGTCTCCACCAACCATTCCCAAGGAGCACTGGGGTCGCTGGCGCCTTCAGTTTCTGTGCACCTCATATCTGGAACACTTTGTCTTCTCAATGTCGTTCTCAAACTAACTGGTTCACTTTCAAAAAATTATTAAAAACCGAATTATTCTCTTCATATTTCACTAATGTACTCCCGACTTTGATATTCTAAATGAATTGTCGTTGAATAAAGAATTATTATTATTATACAAAAGAATTTTGAAAATCACCATTTTTATAATTGAGTTTATTAGATAGATATTACTTGCAGGCCTGTGATTGGAGTTATATAAAAAAAGCGGAAAAAATAAAATTTGATGGTTAAAACATGCAGTCAGCCCCGGATCTTGCACGAGCGAGCGGCATAATAATAATTATTATTACAACAAGCTATGCAGGCACTTAAAATCACAGAAAAATCGTCTCTTTCTGCCAACTATGCGGTTCTAAATCGCAGGTAAATAAATATGCAGCAAATGTAATCAGCTCTAATGACTTAACAATTCAACAGTTAATCTATTTTTAGTACAGCGATGTACCAGTTGCACAGTAGGGTATTTAATAACGAGTAGGTATAGGCAGCACTCGGTTGAGTTCGTCTTGTTATAAAATTTAATTTGCGCGAAAAGTTTACCATTTAACCATTTACAATGAAGAATTCTATGAACATTGGTACAGATGACTGTGGGTTAGTGGTAATGAGGTGGGGGGAAGGTTATGGGTAGTATATTTTTAAAAATCTCAAGACCAACCAAATTGTTCTGAAAAAAACCCGTACTTGTCCATTGAAGCATACTTTGAAATCGAATTTTAGAACTATGTAATCATTTTACTGGCCCCTCGATTTTGTTTTCAATATTTTGTGTTCCAAAAAATAAAGAGACAAATGCTATAACTTTTTTGGTTTGAAATATTTCATTGATAGTCACGTTGTTAAAAGTCTATGTGGTAGGGAATATATGCACTAAATTTGGAGCATAGATATATATTTGTGAAAAAACTACATTTTAAAAATTATTCGATGAAGAAATTAGTGCTCTCTATGGTTAGATATTCTTGTTTTGATTTTCTTTTCGTAGTTTGATTCATTAAATAGTTTTATTTCACTTAAAAAATAGAAGATATTTCAACTCAAGAGGGCCAGAGAATTAAAATTGTATTTTTAACCCTGGAAGGTACCCCAGCTACCGAAATTCATTAGCGACTAGATCGGCTATTGGGAGAAAATGTTTTAAGCAGAAGTCGATTTTTTATTGGGCAATGAAGCAAAAATTGGCGCTGAAGTTTGGATGATGCTGATCGCTCTGGGATATCCATAGATGCATAACTGGCGAGACCATTCAAGCTGTCCAACAAGATTCCCGGTGTAATGTACGAGAAATTGAGGTGAGGTAGGGAATTCACGTGGTACTGTTCATCGCATTCTCAAGGAAAGGATCACTTGAAACTCAGTAAGCTTAATGCATGAGTTTCTCAATTTACTCAACAATGATCAGAAGCTACGGAGAGTGCAGTGTGCACTTGGTTACCCTTCTTCAATCCGGAGACTAAGCAGAAGAGCAAACAATGGCTACTCTCTCCTCAAAGAGAAGGCAACTCCTCATTAGGCAAAAGTAATGCTTTCATGCTTTTGGGACGACAGACATTGTTATTATTGAGTTACTGCTGATAATATGACAGTCAATGCTGATTATTACTGTGATCTTCTCAAAGACGTTCGGTCACTTGGTGTCTTGCTACTGCATAAGAATGCTAGACTCCATACAGCCCAGGTGACCCAAAATCAACTTCGAACATTCGTCTAGGATCAACTTCTTTACTCTCTGTGTGACTCCACGTTGTTTCATTACCTAAGTCATTCCTTTAGATCACGGCAAGAGTTGGAGAATCGATCAGGAGATATTCTCTAAGCTATTCAAAAGATTGGTTCAGAGACAATATGAGAAAACTGGTATATTGATGGACAAAATGCATTCACATGTATGGGACTCTATCGAAAAAGTCGCAGATGAGCCTGCATAACGTTCTGAAGCAAAATTAACTCATTTTTTCAAAATTTTATAAAGAGCACTATTTTCAGATTTTTAAAATTTAACATTTTTGTGACTTTTTTATAAATATTTTTCATGAAATGTTATATTCTTATTACTTACAACCCACAGATAATATATTACAAAATTGATCAACCTGAATTAAAAGGGAAAAGAATCATAGTATTTGTCTCGATACTTTTTAGGACACCTCTTGTACATAATCATTCTTTTAATTCTTCTTTTTAAACATTTCAATTCCAACAAAATACCCGGTGTGTTTTCGATAAACAAACTACAAAATATAATACTAACCTACATTGACACACACATTATTTAAATAATTTCCAAATAAAGAGTTTGCTCCCCCCAAAAGAAATTACTAAGTCATAACAAACCTGTTCTGTCAGTTGTTTGAGTGCAGCATTTTCATTAGTGTTTTTTAATTGATCTAAAGTCTGGTAGGCCTCACATAGAAAACGTTTGGTATTCATCAATTCTGTTTTGACTGCTACAAAAATATGATTACATTTTTAAGAATAATATTCTTACTCATTACTTGAAATTTCGCCTGATCGAATCATATGCAAGGTGTTTCAAAAATCCTTTAATCAGCAAATAATTTAAATGGACAAGTTCAATAGAATTAGTAGTAATTTTCTATTAAAGTTCTAAAGAATACTTTTTCGAAAACTAGTTTCTTTATTATCAATTCGAAGAAGTAATAGCGATATTCAAATTTAAATATACCGTTTTAGATATTAACATTAACATAAGAATTTGAGAATCGTAATTTAAGGAGAAATATAAACAGGAGGTTTTTATAAAACCATGTTTATTAATAAAATAGTGACTAGTTTCGTAAATTCATATTACATCGTCAGACTTAAATTTGTTACGTACATTTGATTAATTATGTGAAATTAAAACAATAATAATAAAGCAATAATTAAATTACAATAATAAATTAAACGAAGAAATAACTGAAAGTTAGTTAAACACCTTCAAACAATAACCAGTTCCACAGTTCAAAAATAATCTATTCAAAGAGGGATTAACTTGTTTTATATAAATAGCTTCTTTAATAGATGTTAAATTTATTCCTATCACTGTCAATAATCTTAAATTGTTCGAAAAGTTGAGTACCACTTTCACATTTTTCACAATTGTCCACATGTTCAGCTATTGGTCCTAAACGATTGTGTTCCTTGATTCTTGTAGCTAAATGTCGACGAGTTTGCCCAATGTAGGATCAGTTTTTTTGGCCAGCTGCATGGAAGTGAAGCCAAAGAATGGAACAGTGAAAAAAGAAGAAGGGGTATCGTTTTTAGGATTAGAATTGAATTTGTCTAGAGAAAAATTTTGAAACAAAAATTTTGTTAATAAAATATTTATTATAAGAATTTTAAAAGTTTTAGACACATAATTGACTTTAATGAGTACGAACTAACACATACTTTAAAAGCTCTGTGCAAAAACATTGAATGAGGCCTTTTCCATGAAATAGGTGACGTTGACTTATAATTTAATAAAAGATTAGTATAAGTTGATTTGCGATAAACAGATGTATTAATTTTATTATCAAGTGATCAATTTTGATGTCAAGAAAAGCTATTGCTTTATTGTTTTCATTTTCACATGTGAATTTTATATTAGGATATTGGCTATTTATGTGTTCAACAACATCTAATTTATTGAGATTTTGTGGAATAATTAAGAAAGTATCATCAACATATCTACAGTAAAAGAGAGGTTTATTAATAGAAGATGACAACCAATTTTCTTCATGGGCTGCTAAAAACAAATTAGCTAAATTAGGACCCCATCAACCTGTTTATATAAAGTACTTGAAAATTAAAATTCACCAGAAGTAGCAAATTGTAATAATTTTTTAAAATGTTTTTTATCAAAAGGAGGAACATAGTTGCTATTGTAAACGTACTCAGCAGTTAAATCAATGGATTCATTTAAAGGAATATTAGTAAATAGACTTGTAACATCCAAGCTGATGAATGACATTTTAGAATGGAATTCAAAACATTTTAATTTATTTAAAAATTGATCAGATGAACAAACAGATAATCTATTAGGAATGCAGGGTACAACAAATTTGTTCAAATATTGGCTAGTGTTAGTCAACCTTTTTTTGTCTAACATATTTTGTAGTTTATTAACTTTTATTAAATATTGTTGTTTTAATTTCACATAACCAATGTAAACGTACCAAATTTAAGTCTGACGATGTAAATTAATTTTACGAAACCAGTCGCTTTTTTATAATGAAACCTGGCTTTTTAAATACTTTCTTCTTATTTATTGATAATTTTATTTGTAAATTTGCACAGTTATGTAGCATAAAAATGTATGTATTTTATATAAAACTACGCTACTTAATGGTGTTTAACTTATTCACAATAGTATAGATTATTACTTGGTATTGCAGCTGATATGATTGCAAATTAGAAAGATAAATTAATGGTTCGGTATCTACTGAATTCATTATCATAAATGCTAAGAATTTTGGATACGTGCAATTTTTCTCAGTTTTTGATTAAGCTAATATGCTATGTGACTAAATTATACTTATTTCAAGTAATTGAACCTATCCATACGGCGGTGCCGATTCGCACTCCTTCACCTTTGGATCGGGTTAAATTAGTGGATGTAAGTAGTATATATAAAACAGATTTATATTATGCAATTTCAAAATGTTACTCAATTTATCACTGTTCGTAATGTTTATGATTACAATTAAGTAATTAAACATGTTGGAATTTGATATAAAATAGATCACACAATAATGATGGGTTATTTGCATGGTATGATTTCACAAAAGTTGTGAAAAGTTTGTGTTGTGTTTTGAACTTTTCTGATATAAGTCCTATCCAGACAGGAGCACAATTTTACAATTGAAAGAAGTATGACACGTTCTTTAAAAATATTTATTTTCCTATCGTATGTGTTTGTTACTATTGAATAATCGACACCGTTGTATAATATCACCACATTCTTTTCAATTGTAGATTGTCCTGCTGGATATCAACCAAGCACATTTGGATACTGCTACTGGTATTCAGGAATAGATGCGAAAAAAAATTTTAATGAAGCAGAAGATAGATGTAACATACACCATCCGGACGGACATCTTGCATCTGTACACAATACTGATCAGTTTCAGTTTTTGGCAAGATATCTGAATAATGTGAATGATAAAGTGATTTGGCTTGGTGGACAGAGATTTGGATATAAATGCAATGAATTCACCTGGATCGATTCATCGACATTTTGGGCAAAATGGATGTCAGGTGATTTCCCAAATAATCGAGGAGGTAATCAAAGATGTCTTACTATTAGGCATCAAAATAGAACAGATGGGATGGATAATGAACATTGTTGGAAATTATTCTCTTATATCTGTCAAGTGCCGATCAAAGGTATGTACTTAAATATTTGTTAGTTCACCAAATGGCTATAATTGTTGTATATTTTGAACTATCTATTCCGGTAAGAGTTTAGAGTGATCAGTGTTGCTGTAAAGCATCGTTTAAATTGTTTTCGGTAATGATTCTGAATGGCTAATTGTTTATAGAACTATCTGGTGATGCGAAGTTAGCGCAGTTAACTACATTCAGCTGTGCACATGTTGTGCCATTTATTGCAATACAATGGATACCTTGAAACCGAATTTCGAAAATGTACAGGTGCAAATACAACATGGGCCAAGTAGAGGCTTCAGTGGCATGAGACAAGTTTATTTCTTGATGATTTTCATTGTACATCAACCATCAACGTTTATTGATACTCTACCTGATCCTTCTCTCACGCTGACTGGTCAACAATCTCTATGAAATTCATAGTCAACTTAGGTACCTCTAGCGTGCTCTTTAAAAAGCCTGTTTTGTATCAGAAATTTATAAAATGTTACTACAATGTCTACTACTGCTGTCATTGGAATTTTATTTCTATTAAATTTTGAATTACCAGAAGAATTTATCGTCGATGAAAGAACTACAAATAATATGCAACAGCTATTGTCTATGTCAAATAAAGAAAACCTCTAGCGTGCTCTTTAAAAAGCCTGTTTTGTTTCTCTCCGCACAGTAATCTTCCTACAAACCTGCTGAAATCAAACCCTTCTACAACGCCGGGGTCATTTCCATTTCCCAATCCAACAGAATGGATAAACAACAAAATCGTTAAAAACAACCTGCTCACGTTCTCCATAGCAGTAGCTATAGAATTAACGAAGAAAACGACGAGTCCACATCATTCCTATTACCCTTCAGCAAAGATAGAAAGCATGGAGTAATTGTGCTGCATGCTTTTGCTTCTGAATTTAAAATCTGTGAGGCATTGCCTGCTCTATTTCCTTGTGATGCCCATCCTCAAAAAATAGTGGGCTTCATATGATTCAAAATTTCTTCCTTTGGAACAGCCAATCAAGAACTCGCTCTCTTCATGTGCACTACTTGATCATCCGGCTCCAGAAACGTGACAACAACTAAGTCAAAACGTTGCCTTATCCGTCGGTGCTTTCCCACAAACAGAAAAATACAATTATCAAAGCAATGACTGACTACTCTAGAAATATTTTAAGCCCTTGTGTTGTGCAACGTATCATTTGTAACACAATGGCGAAGAAACACGAAAACCGGATATAGCAAAGGCGTTAACGCAAGCTCCCACAGTTAAAATGTTTACCTTGATGTGATTCCATTCTTTTTAAAAGACCCGTAGTAACATTCCATTGTTTTCAAATAGCCGACCCTCAAGTTGTGCACTGTAGTGAAGCAATTATTTGCAACATTAAGGTAGGCATCCTTCTCCAAAAACATCAACAGTACTCTGTTTTGCTGGCATGGCTCTTGATATGAAGCATAAATTCATCGCGTTCATTGATTCCAATGAACAAGTAGCTAGACAACATTTCCTCCTACGTTGCGTTCAACCGCTGTTCAAATATGAATAAGCCACATTTTCGGGCACAACGAGAAAGATAGGGAATTGGCTGGGAGCAATTCAGCGATGGTTTGAATTCGCTACTAAACCTACAACATACAACATAGGTTTGGTGTATCCGTAATCGAATGCCACCTGGGTTGATTATAATTTATTAATTTGAATAAATTACTTTTATTGTAAAATAAAAAGGGAATTTTAATCTTAAACCTGTTTTTAACTGGGCTGGTGATGTGTGGCAAGCTTGAAATAAAATCATTAAATAGGCGTCTGCAGTGCGATAAATATAATTCACCTGCGTATTAAAGTGATTCATTCAACCAAAATATTTATTAGATACTATGATACAGAAATTTAGTTTTACATGATAACATAATTTGTTTAAATTATGCCTATATACCGCTTTGTGAAGTCAATTGAATCCACTATCGGATCTCTCGTTTCGATCCAAAAATAATTTAGGGCCACAATGCTATAGAAATGAATCACAACATAAAGATATATATATCTGTTTTGAGTATAAACAAAGTTCCATGAAAATTTTAAATTGCTTAAACTTATAAGTTAATTGCTTAAGAAATGTTTAATTTTCTACTAAACTAAATAGCCATTTATTCAAACTATTTTTTTAGTGTTTTTCAATTTATTCCACACAATGTTATGCATTTCTTATTAGTTGCCACAAATGTCAACCTTTTTTAAATAATGAAGCTGAAAAGCAGCCGGTAGCCGAGTGGGTTGGGCGCTGGACTACGGATCGGGAGGTACTCTGTTCGAGTCGCGGTGGTGACACCCCTGAAGTTACTTGTGGTGGGCAGGGTTTCAAAAGTGCTCAGAGACTAGAGAACCCACCTCCGTACCCGACTGATAAGTGGTTAAGGTAACTGGTTTTAGCCCAATTACCGGCGATCGATATGTGCTGCCTCCCATGGTATTCGTGGGTACTGATACTACTGATAAGTATTATCTGTAAATTAGTGGTATTTGCCAAATACTACATAATTCCCACGAATCACATCTAAAGAGCTCATTGTCACTGTGATACTGCCCTTCGCTTAAACATATTTTGTTTATTATTTTTGAGCCATGATACGACTAATATCTTTATGTTTGTAACCTATTCAGAAATGTAATATGAACCAAATTAATCTCAAAGTTTCATCTTTCGGAGGGCGTAATGCGGAAAATATTTTTAGTGCCTTCCGTAGGATAATATATTTGGCACTCTGGTGATGTACGTCAACTCACCAACAATTTAACTATCTGGAATTTCATGTTTATTGTGATATGATAATTTATGTGGTTTTCATTAATAGCTTTTGTATTTAATCGGACATTTTAGAGATAGTAGACGTTTTTCCAATGGACCGTTTGTTAGATACGTCTATAAGTTCCACTTAATCAAAGAAACGTTAAACGAAGTTTCTATTACTTTAACTATTATATATAACTTAATTCGTATTGTTTCAAAACAGCCACATAATTTTCAGCAAACAATGGCTGATATAGTGTTTAAGATTAATAATATAATAAAAAAACATGTGTACTTTGGTAAAATTATACTACTAATATACTTAATATATTACTTATATTACTAATATATTAATTATATTACTGGCAAATGATTGCACAGGACAGCTATCCATAATCACTGGCTGAGTAATATAAAATATGTGTATGTTTCATAAATGAGCATAACAGTAAAGAAACATTGCTAATTTTGCATAAGAAGATAATACGTAGTACATAAAATGTATTTGAAACCTTTCATTTTTATTAAAAGGCACTCACACAGGTTCTGGCCAATTAGTAGATCTACGATGAATGATCTGTAAGCCGCCATATTACATCAGCCAGAATTGCTCCTATAGATCAATGCAGACTGTTTTTTCAACATTGTGTGGGAAGAACAAAATTATACCAAAATTATAGTCTGATGGTGTTTCCCTTTTTAGCTAGCTTTGATTCCAATGTAACTCCACTATTGTTGTCTGAAAGAAAACCAACAACACAAAGCTCCACTGCATATCCAGGAAACTCAAGCAGATGTGGATGGCAGTAGCAACCAGAACTATGCTTTTGCCCCAAGTTGTACTCACACAAATTCACAAAAGGGAGCATGGTGGCAAGTTAATCTGGAAGGTATCAAACGAATTGCCAAAGTGGTTATTTACAACCGAAGAGACTGTTGTGGTGAAAGATTGTCAAACTTCGAAGTTCTGGTAAGTGTTTAAGACACATTTGACAAAGATGGACCCTGTTGTGAAATGATACCTAATGATCATTTTAGGTCTCAAACAAATCTAAGAGTGAATTCATAGAATGTGCTTCATTTGGTGCTACTAAAAGTGGTGAAGTTATTACACTAGACTGTCGAGCAGTTGGTCGCTATGTACGTATCCAACTAAAAGGAACAAATTACCTTACTCTGTGTGAAGTTAAAATTTACGACTACATGGGTAAGCTGCTGAGCTCAACAGGCTTATAATTTTAATAATAATTGCTATGTATGTTGATTAGACATTGCTTTGTTAAATCGTCACTTTTAATCCGACTCTTTATTATTGAATTTGCCTGGTTTAATCGGACTAACACATTTTACCTTGTAGCATTATAAGGTAGACTTTGCTTATTACAGACAAATATTAACAGTTGTGTATATATGCGTCTATGTTTGTTAAATTGTTTGTCTTAGTAGTATTGAACTGTGACTATCTTGAATTTATTTATGTAATAGAAAATCTTGAATTGATTGGATCCACATTTCACATCCAGCCATCATTAGTATGTAAACTGAAAAGAACTAATTTGCTTCAGGAAAAGTCCAAAACTATAAAGTTCACAATGGCATCAAACCTAAAATGGGGAGATGTCCCCCTCCCTCTGATATGGATAGGGTGCGAACAAAACATTTGTGGAGAGCTGCTTGATCCTTAAGAATCCATTTGCTTTTCGAATCGTCATTCTCCAAAGCAAAATGCTTCCTGTGATTCTGCTATAGATGCCAGAGAACAGCTGCCAAATGTATGTTGGAGCTTTCAATAACAAATTTAAAAAGCTGCATT
>JAUYWI010082242.1:0-13068 GCA_034780595.1 Parotoplana pacifica
TAATACTGTGATCCATGTGTGCTTTTACATCATAGTCTCTCAAAACGTAGTTTTTCTGAGCCAACTGAGGTGCCAAACCTTCAAAATCAGAGTAATTTCTGGGGACAAATTTCCTGGTAAATTTTACTTTTGAAAAAAGGGGGAGGGGGTCTAAAATCAGACTTGTCCCCCCCCCCCCGAAAAATTATAGCTGCTCAGGTATGATATCGAGTCACATGAATAACATACACACAAAACCAAATACATTAATTCATATTTAGTGAATACCCAGTCAAATGGGAACAAAGGGTAATGAAAAAGCAGATCAATTAGCTAAGGAGGCAACGAATGTCAGCCAAAAAATACTCAAAAACTCTCAAAATAGCTATTAATCGCATCAAGCAGACAATAAAAAAAAGTCAAGGAAAAATATGGAACCACCCGTTTTATGGTGTAAAGGCTATTTCCGCCGCTTTTGAGGAAAAATATAGGTATGTATATGTTTATGGACTTCTTTTCTATTGGCATTCTTTTAGGGCAAAAACAAGGAAAAGAGAGCAAGAAATGATCAAGAAAAGAAAGAACAGTATGAGACGGTCGAAAATTTATATAATTCTGACATGTAACAAATGGATCTACAAACGCATACGACATTTTGGTTGTCTAAACCCGAATCCATAAAAAATGGACTGAAAAAGCATTATTCGCTTGCTTTGGGATATTGGCGGAATAGATCAACGTATATGGACGGAGTGAAGCAACAACAATCAAAAGTATTGAAAATGAGGAAATAAATAGGACAAGTGGATATTTAAAAATAAAACAAAAGTACACTCGGTAGTTGTAATCTACTCAACATTAAAAATCTGCATCAGGGCCAACTTGAGGTTCCCTAATTTGGGACTGGATCCAGATGATGCATAAAATTAATTTTTTCACAAAGTCGATTTTCGTGAGCCCTTCTGCACCATGATCTAAATCCATCTGTCTGATGCTTTTCTGCCTGCCACTGTCAAATCACTGTTCAGCCATGTCTTTATGTTTATCTTCCAGTTAATCTATGGCGCTCCCTCATTTTATTTTAATGGGTTCGTGGTGTAGAATATCATACATAGAACAAAGTTATTTTCGGATGTTGTAAGTTAAGTTTTCTTTCTACTATTTTTTCCAAAAAGTTCTTTCTGCACTCCCAGTTGTTGTAATACACTTTCGTTAGTGCGTTGCTGCGTCCACAGGATTCTTAGGATTCTAATTTTCCATTCTTCACAACCTTGCATTAGGTCAGACCATATAAGCACCTTTACCATATGACGGAGAGAGATACCCGTCTTTCCATATTCTCACTTGTTCTACCTACTGTAATTCCTTTGGCCAAGGCGGTGCGCACTTTCCTTGGTACATCTCACCTCTCTTGCTTAAATGGATCCTAAGTATTTGAACTCTTCAATATTGCTTCTCTCTATTTCATAGGATATTCTATTGTTTCCAATGGTCATTCCTTTTGTTTTCTTTGCATTAATTTTCGGCGATATAAAAACTAAAATTATTAAGCTATTTTGAATCAAATAGAGCAATTTTGGTTAAATCCAATTTTAATTACTACTTTTGATGGGAACAATGTCTTTAAAAAAAATTATGATATTTTATGTAATCTATGTTTTTGGAGGTGAGAAATACATTTTAGCATCACTTCCTCTACTTAGTAAAGTAGGTTAAACATCTGAGTAAGAAGTAAGAACCATTTTTGGTATCAAATTAAGCATTAGATATCCTTGTGATACAAATATATTGCATACATATTTTTACTAAGTTGTTAACAAAAAAACAATGCATTTTGGCAAGAACGACATCAATAAGAACCATTTTGTCGTGTTTTCCTTTAATAAAATAAGTTAAACATCGACCTATGAACCATTGTTTTTGGTTTTAAAATGAGTGCTATATTAGATTAGATATTTGTGAGGATACAGAAGCTAAATATTTTTATTAAGGAACTAATAAAAAAATCAAACTATCGGTGAGAACCAAATGCATATTCCTTATGAGAGAAATATGTTGGCCATGGTTGATTGAAGAACCAATGACAAATAATACCAAAATATCATAATTGTGGTTATTATAAGATGTTACCAAGCTCTATTGCAAAATAATACTCGTCGATTCAGCTTCCTAATGGTGTAGTTTGAGCCAGTTGGACATCATGAATATTGCTTCACAGTCAAACATGTGAAAATATTAATTATGCTGATTTACTGTTAATTGATATAAATTCATCAACTAATTTTTAAAATGTTGTATCTATGTCCCAAATTTAATGCTTAGGTATATTCCCTACCACATAGACATCTAACATCGTGAATATCAATGAAAAATTTCAAACAAAAAACTTAATAGAATTTGTCTCGTTACTTTTGAGACACCCTTCGTACATACATGGCGTCAGATCATTGTCTTCACAAAAATTAGCACCTCAAAGTACGCTCGAGGCCCTAGAATTTCAAAAAGGACATGTTTTGCAGTTGATATAAAAATTCATTATTGCAATAAAGAAGCCGTTTATTGGGATGTAATCAAAGTGTCAAAAAATAAAGTAGTTAATACACACGAAAGGGAGTGTAAAACATAAATATGGCTAAGCCTATGATTTGTAGTTGTGTGCGTACCAAAGATATTGAAATGTCTCTGATTTTCCTATGAATTTTCTCTGTTTGCTTGTTAGAGTAAAATGCGAGTAAATGTGCGGGTAATCACAGGGATCAAAGTCCCAATACGATTGAAGTTATAGCATTCTAGTTGCTACATGGTGGCATAAAAGTGAAAAATCAAATATGATATACAATTGATTCGTGCTAAATTTTCTCAGAGATTTGATGGTGTTCCCCCTCGGGGTTAAGAAATGGGAAGAAAAGCTTTCCACAACAGGAACAATAAATAAAAACCAATTCATGGCCGCCCAAAGAAACTCAGTAGAAATGATGGGTACTGTTAAGCAATCCATTGAACAATCACCAACAATAAGTATCCTGATAAACGCATGAAGAACAATGTATTTTTTTCTGATGAATACTCTGTATATGGAGATGGAAATAGTAGGATTGTTGTGTGAGCAAAGGAAATTCCACAGTATTATGAACAAATTAAACAATATCAAACCTAATTTCCTGGTATGGTGAGCAGTGAATGCCAATTGCCATATCCTAATAACTGCAGACAACTATGTTGACATGCTTGAAAACCAGTTTATACCTGAACTACGAAGACGCAGAACCAAAAAATCCAGTGCTCCAGCAAGATGGAGCACCCGCTCATACCGCATTCCGAACTCGTGATTATTTTAATCACCACTTCCCAAACAGGTGGATTGGGAAGCATGGGCCTATAGCATGGCCACCACGCGTGCTAGAGGCGAGTTATCCATCGGCCAAACACAAAATCAACAACAGCTATTTGATGCAATCGAAGGCACCTTTCATGAAATTGATGAAGACAAAGACTTAATACAGAGAATGTAAAACCACATATGGCAACGTGTTGAACTATCAGTAGAAGTTGCTGGTGATCAAATAGATCCAAATGATATTTAGTGCTTACTGATACCTTTAATGACCTCTGTTAATATGATATTATACTAAAATAATATATATATGGTTTACACCCCCTTTGGTAGACGCACTGTAGTATTGTCATAAAGAACTTAATAGAATCAACAAATAAACCAAGGTACTGATAAGAAATATTTACAATCAACTGTGCAGAGCTATAGATGTCTAAAAACCTATTCAGATATCCTAATCAGATCAAATGCAAAAATAGTTTAGTTAGAAAACAAAAACAATAACTTACATGATGCACAGATATGGTACCCAGTAACTGCTAACGATACAGTTTATAATCGATAATACAAGTAATATGTACATACATTTATTCTAAACATTTGGTTGATAATGCTGTGGGGGAGCACCTACCTAACCCCTTTTCTATTAGGACAGTTACAAATATTCCCAAGGTGATGCTTTTTAATAATCAATCAAATATTGACGTCCGGGTAAACTATCTAAGCAATTTTTTTCTTTAGTGATTGGTCGATTTTGTCCGGAATTTCAGTAATTTTAACCCACCTTTTCTGTGAAAAATGTATAATTGTTTAATCCAATCAGATTCGTTTTGTTGATATGGGGAATTTACAATTATATTGGTTATGGAAACAAGATGTGACCCTGAGACCAAATTATGTGCTGCCATAATTCATAAAAACAGTTTATCAGCCAAAAGTTTAGCAAATTAATCAAAAAATAATCAAAGGAGCCAACTAGCATACAAACTTATTGAGTAGAATTTTTCCTTAAGAAGATCGATCTATATAGGATCATAATATGTTGACAGCTTCTTTGATGCGTTCATTGAAATCAACAAAACAATTTACATTTTATAGAAACAAATAAATATCAATAAAGCAATAAATAAGTAACAATAATTACTTGTAGATATCATAAATAGTAAGAAAGACAATTTTAAATCTTAGAAAATTGCAACACTGAAGTCAAAAACTGATATTCTCCACTATAATTATTTGGTTAAACTTTGTTTGCCATGATTGTGACACAGAGATGTTCACATTCATCTATGCTCATCATATTCAGAATTATGCTTAGGTCAAATTAAAACGACACGCCTTAAAAAAATCGATAAACTTATTAATATTTTTATGGTATAGGCATACGTTTCCCAGTAGCATCCTTGTTGATGCCAATCTTGAACAACCACCATTTCCTAAACGAAACAAAAAATCAGAAGCATGTCCATCCTACCTATCTAATAAGAAGCAACTGTACACAAAAGACTGTACAAAGAAGAAACACACTATACCTATAAGTTGGACGCAAATATGTAGAAGCAATATCTAAGTTAGAATGAATGTATCTGTTTATTTAGTTTAAGTCTGATAGCAGTTCAGTCATCAGTTTTCTGTTGGTAGCACACAGAGGGCCAGTGGCACAAAACTGGATATTCACTCATCCTGCCCAAGCGGATCGGGTGGGCCCTCAGCATCCATAAAGAGGACACGTTCGAGGATCACTTTGCCCTCTTTGTAGCGCTGAGGTTCCTCGACTGCGTACTCGTACATCCATCCGAGTTTGGCACTGCACTTGATGCACATCACATCGCGTACATAGTGACGACCGGTGAGCATCACACGATCCTGAAATGATCAGAAGCCGAGAATAAAATGAAGACTTGCTTTACAACATTTACATCAGACAAAATCAATCTCATGAGGAAGAACAAAAGAATTATTCTTCGTAAATTTGTCAACCGTTCTCAGTTAATCCCATCGTCGCGTCAAGGTGTTTTTTTGGCTACGAACAAATACCCAAAAACTCAATATTTCCGTGTCTGGTTAACGTAACTTTGTAAATAAACAATAGTTTCGAAAAATAACTATAACTGTTAAAGGAGAAGAGAGAGACTCACGGAGCCAAATATGCAACACTGCACGATATACTTCAAAATTCGCTTGTACCTAAGAAACCAAGATCAAAAATATTTAAAAAAAAAATTGTTATTGATTTTATAGATTCTTAAGAAAACTTTATATCAAATTTCATAAAATCTGTTGTAAATATTTTATTGAAAGACTAAAGAAATACAGCCTATTAGATTTGGTTTCTAATTTACTTTAGATACTAAATATTTCCGAAAAATGAAGATAGATGAATGTACTGTGTGGCTTGTATCAGTTCAGTTTGTTCTTCAGGAAAAATTACCTTTACACCGCTGGAATAACATCAAAAGTTATTGAGAGTAGACGGAACTAGCCCTAAGCACCTACACTCCGTCATACCAATAAAAACGACACTAACAAACTTCTATTATTGTATTCGATGACACAATAGCATATAAAACCAAAGTAATCTGCTCACAGAACACCATAATGTAAATAAATAATGTTTTTTTAAATATATTTTAATGCAATTTGTTCCATGCTAATAAGGCAAATACTTGAATAATAATGGACCATCTGAATCTATTGTAGAATTAGAGATTAGTATCTGTGTCTGAAAGATATTTTGGACTTTATAGTTTATCATAATTGAATTCTCTTATTAATAGGTAACAAAAGAGTAGGCTATATTGAATGAATAAGGAAACCTTTTTATAAATACACTAACGAGCAAAAAGTGGCGTAGTCCAAATTTTTATGTAGACGATTTAGTGAGAAAGGAATAAAATTAAACTTCTAAAATAAATCAATAAATCTAACTCATTTTAGGAATTTACATGATCTATTTTTAGCGCTAATAAACTTTTCTATACATAGATGGTGTGTGAGCGGAATTTTCGTGATCTATTTTTAACTATTATGTTGGGTAGAACATGTTCCCATATGTTGTCATTAAGTCGTCGAGTTTTTAACGTCATATCATGATACTGAGTGTTTCTGTTAGTTGCAATACCTTTGGAATGAAGCCATGATTTTAGTTACACACTCATGAATGGGCTCTGCGGTCAGAGTGGACGAATAACGACATTCCAAAAACCGATAATAAATTACTGAGGCAGTTCAAAACTGTTTGCATTTAAACCAGCATAAGAGCATAGGCAAAAGGAAACCTGGAGTACTCGTCTACATTTTTCAGTATATAACAATTTCTATTATTTAATTTAGGAAGCGGACCGTTAAAAACTATATAGATTCTTTTCGGAATTTTGGCGAAATGGATCAGTTTCATTAGATTTGATTCTAAAATCATTGTAGAGCAGCAAATTCGCGAAAGTGTATCAGCAGGGTGGTTGTCTTGGCCAGGTCGATAAACAATATCATATTTGTAACACGCCAGTTCTAGTCTCCATCTTATGATCTTGTCATTCTTTATTTTACTATGGTCAAACATGTAAGATGAAGATTTCTGGTCAGCTACCAGGGTAAAATGTCTGCCGATTAGGTAATACTTCCACTTACGGTGTTACCAACTGGGTTTCAGTGAAAGGAACGTTTTATAGTTACCTGTATTTCACTGAGGCGAATGTTGACCACTCGATTAAATAAAAAGGCACGTCCTGTGGCTCCGGTGAAACGCGTGCTGATTATTTCATCACGATTGGTTAGTGGCGTTTCACAGGAATGACACTGAATGATGCGCTTCCCGCCAAGATGCTGAATAAATATGCGGCCCATTTTGTTGGACGCTGAAAATTAAAAAAAACATAGGTACATAGCATTACTCTATGGGTACATAGTATGCAAGCTGACACCTACACCCCATATACTCAGTTTCATGAGAGAAAAACGGTAGATTTGGCATCTTGCTTTATGTATTAAAATTTTTGATTTACGATAGAAACAGGGACATACTGGACTATGTCTCTGGATAGAAATGGATATCCATCATTCATTTCTATGGGTTGTTTTGGAAATAATAGTGAAATCTGTAAAAAAAGATATCCTTAAATTAAAAAACGATTTGGTACTAGTATTAAAATTTCAGTATTGAAACCATAGTGGGTGATAATTTCATCTTTCCATTGATAATAATATCAGTAACATACAGCATAAATTATATTTTACCATATAAAAAAACACGTCTTTTTAGAGATTATAATAATATTATGTCAACCAACGAAATAAATTTCATGACAAAAATATGGAAAGTGCTTCAGGCTCTATGATCTACTTCAACATTATTGTGGTCACAATAGTCTAGAACAGTAGTTTAAAAATGCCAAAGTGGCATTTAAGTCATATATTCTTGGTACGTATGCTATTGATTACATTTCGGTGCACTATAAACGTCAAGATTATACCAGCACTTACTTGATAGATCAATGGATCTCACAATAGTTGAGAAGGTGCTTCTTTGCCGATTCTGGGTTTAGAAGACTTGGTCTTGTTAGAGTAAACCGAATCAAGAGACAAAATGTCACGTACAATTTTAAAGGGACTTAAATGCGTCCAGAAAAACAAGAACCAACCTACAATATAAGACGTACTGGTTTATGCAACAAAAACACACAAATGAAAACTATACTCAAGAAATCAAATTTAAAAATTACCTACATGTATGTAGAATAAATAACCATTACTTGTGTTTATGCATTGTTTCTTTACAGAGGTTATCATTTTATTAATTTCAAACAAGAAGTATTCTTTCTCACACAAAAATCGACTATATGCAATATCTACATTCAATATCTATATGCAATATCTTAATTTTTAAAATTTTAGAAAAAGTATTTCTAATATATGATAAGACAACATTATTTTGTCACACATGAGTTTAACTGTGGGGTCATCCATTTAGTACGAACGCAAGGTATGGAGGGGGGATGTGTCTGATGAATTTGGTTTAAGGGGGAAGGAGTTTCCATCCGTTTGCTTATCGTACGCAATCTAAATTACATTTTACGAAAAGAGAAAAATTAATGACTCGAAGCAGAGTACAGCTTGTACAATAATACTTTTTTAAACTTTTAGTACATACCTACATACTCGTAATAATGTGGATATAATAAGATATCAAACTACTCTGCATTTCTCATTGAAAAAATAATTTTGCAAGCTCATAGCTTAAAAATTATTCAACAAATTTTAACGAGGATTGTTTTAAAATAGGGGGAGGGGGGGGGCCTTAGGCAGTGGTACAACATAATGTAAAAATATCATATTGTAAGAAGCCTTTCTGAGGAGAGCAGACAATATACACGTTTACAGCTAATCTATTTTTCTTCCTATTCAGAACGAAAACATTGGTGATAAAACTACAGACCTGGTTGTTATTAGATAGACATTAGTTTGTTTGTCCATATGTCTAGATGTGCCCTTTGATGATTTAAACTTTCTAGAATGTGACCTATATAGTAGGGTCGATAATTAATGAATTTTCACTCTTAGGCTTATTATTCAGCATTTGAGATAGATATGAATGTCATATTTCAGAATTATATCACGGACATTAATATCTTTCAAACAAAAACCTAAATGTGTAAAATTCTCTTTTTATTGGAGAGATAATTATTATTATTGATTTTTCAATGGTGTGTATCATTTTTAGCATTTAATCTAATTCTAAGTTTATCAATAGCCAAAATTGGGGTGAAAAATAAGATTCTGATATCATAATTAATGTGTGTTTACTACAGCCCTACAGCCCCTTCAACTTCTAATGATCCAACAGAAACAGAAACTCTCTACACTCAACTCGGCGACCTTGTAAATCAAACACCTTCGAACATGCTCCTCGTCATTCTGGGTGACTTTAATGCTACTCTATCGATGGATGGTCTTCTCGTTCGAAATAATTCTCCGGGACAAGAAAATTCTAACTCTGGGCATTTCCGCGCTTTCCTGAATGCATACAACTTATGGACAGTGAACGGCAACATCCGCCAAAACCCTCGGAAACTAGCAACCTTTTATGGCCCCAACAAACGTGTCACCCGACTCGACTGGATCCTTACTCGCCAACCACAACGTCACCACTTCATGTCAACCCGCAGCATTCGACTAAAATCGCTTTTATCCGATCACTCAATGTTGACAACTCGCATGAATGTTTCCTGGCACAGGGATAAACCCAAGAACATACCACCTAACTGGATCGCTTTAAAGTATTCCCGCACACTTAAGCAGTTTCAAACTACTTTCCGACAACTTGGAGGACCCACGAACGCTACCGAACTCGAGGCCAACATCACAGCTGCTAGCACATTCCTTCCAAGGTTTTCACGCACAACTAGGCGCCAACTATAGACCCTCAACCCAGCAATCGAAACCGCCAGACGCAACCTACAGAGCAGTACAACACGATTTGGCCAAGAAAGCACACAAGCAAAAGCGGACGAAGATTTACTGCAAAAGCGACCTGATTGGCAGAATGGGTCGGCTACTGACTTTGAGAAACTTTTTATTGGAGCTTTTAAATCACGAACTTCATGTCTAAGTTGATATTGTTTTCTTTATATCATACTTTTATCAAATAAGGAAGCAAATAAATACCAAGCAAGGTACAAAATGAAAAACAAATCTTAATAATAGACATCTAATGAGTAGTTGGTTGCTGTTTAATTGTGAAGTACTATTGATTAGATTGTGATTATTATTTTTTAATTTAAACAATTTTTATATTAATAATAAATTTATATTCATCTACCATTCTTACTTCATTGCTTTTACTACTTCTGAGTAGTATAAAAACCTAAATCTTAGTGATTTACCAGGACTCGATTGCTTGCGACATCATTTATCAACAGCACAACAATGGTACCAACTGTTTTGAGCTGACACACTTGCTTACTCGTTCGTAATTATTTCAAGCAACAATCCAACTTACTTTAATAACTTTTGCCGAAATTGATCCATTTTGCTGAAAATAAAACAACAAATCACAGTCATGTTGACTAACTAAGAATTACAACCCAAGAAAATGGGTTTTTATTTACTTTGAAAACAAAATTAACCAAATAGTGATTTTTTCCATTTCAATTACTTGTTCAATCAATACGATTAAATAAAATATATTAAAAAGCGAAAAGCCAGGAGCTCCTGGTAAAAAAAACTATAAATGTTCGACATAAAATCTATCAGCAATATTCCTAAATAATGAAAGTAACAGAGAAAGAATAACCAAAAATAGATGCATAAGTTCGGTACATTCCTCCCTCGAGTTGGTGATTGAGAGAACCTTGGAGATCAGTAATGCCTCCCCATGATAGGCAAACCGGAGGTGCTCCAAAATTCTGATGTCGAAGTGAGATGCACTGGAGAGACGATGTTGGACGAGGTGGATGATCAAAGTGTGTATACAGCTGAACATTGTCAGCGGTGATTGTTTAAGTAACAGCCTTGCAAATCACAAGGAGTAGGGGCCTTCTTTGATCGGAGAGCTTGACAAAGAGTCTGAGATCTATGGCACAATCTGAGAGATATTTTGTTTCTACCAAATGCTGATTTGATCTTTCTATTAATTTAATTGTTTCAATAAGAAAATTTGGTGGGTAGCCATTGAGCGATAGGACATTTTATCAGAGCATATGTCTCGGATACGCTTGTATTGGTTAGCAACAATGAAGGTTTTTGGTACACCTTGATAAAATTCAAGAGCTCTTACCAGAAAGGTCTGTCTATCTATGTGTGTTCTGCCGAATCAGTTATTACGCAGGTTCAATCCTATGGCAACCACCTTCTCCATCCTTCTTGGTTAGCTGCTCGGTCCTTCAATTCTATGGCATCCACTTTCTCCATCCTTCACTTTATTTATTTATTTGAATATTTTGTTGAAGCAGAGCTTTCGAACCACTTGGCTATAATCATGGCAATAGTAAAAGGGACAACCAGCGGGAAGCTAATGTTACAGAAGGTTTACAGAGCGGATAATATTATGAGATTGAAGAAACGATGATTAAAATTCAGAGAGTTTTGAGTACTTTTAATATAGGCCGATTCTAAAACACGCCTCATTTTCAGATCGCTGCATTTATAAAGCAGAGAGGAGGTATCAATAGAATGACCAGTGTCCATTCATGGCATTGGATTACATCGAAGAGAAGCTTTATGCTCTTTAACACGAGTGGAAGGTCACATCCTGTTTCACCAATATCGATTTATTACAGTTTAATGGATAAATTTAATACAATTTACCGTCCATTATGAATTATCTATTACGGAGTAAATGTAATTTCTGTATCAACATTTAAACAATTCTGACAATTGAGTACTTGCTTACCATAGTTCCTATCCTTAGGTATCATGGGGAACTTTTCTGGTTCTGAAATGATAAAAATGCTCATAAATACATTGAAATACAATTAATAGAGAATCTGTAATTATTCTTCTCTACTGCTTTCTTAGTTTGCCACATACACCACCTATGAGAAGCAAATGGAGAACAATTTAGACAATAGACATTTTTTAAATGGATTGTGATTGGCATTTTATATGAAATTTGCACACGCCGTTAACAAAGCAAAAAACATTTAATTGACAGAATTTGTTTCGAGTTATGGACATCCAAAGTGCAGCCCATTTTAAAAGTCCTATAGTATACCCCAGCAAGACTAACTAACTTACAGATAAAATAGAAAAGGCATACTTTAATAAAAAATCTTTGTTTGCAAAAAGCTAATTAGGTCCCATACCTCCATAAGGCAAAACTCTCTGCTAGAAAATGTTCACCTCGTTATTATTTCATTTCCGTTTCCCGATCTTAATTGGCAATAATTCCACTTACCATGATCACCCTGTTGGGTTCCAGAGCGCCTCCAGCAAAAGTTAATTAGGCCCCGAGCAGCACCTGCAGCCAACCTTTTGTACAACTTTACACAACAATTATTAAACCGCCAACAATTAGCCCAAAGATGAGTAGTCCTAAAATAAAACATTGCATTTACTAGGAAAAGAGAGGAACATTTGCAATCGCTGCATAAAAAAGTGAAAGTAGAAGAATTTCAGAAGAAATGTTGCGGAGGCCTGTTGAATTAAAAAAGTATAATCGAGTTTGTATCGAATTTATTTGGACAAACATCGTTGATGACGTAGTTGTTTTGAGAGAGAGGCTTCAATTCACTATCTAGCCATTTAGCAAGTTTATAGTTGTAAGCATTACCATCCCTTACTACAACAAGAAAAAGAGCTTAACAACATCGTATCTCACATCCTTCCAAAAGAAATTGCTCATTCTATAGCGGCAAAAGGCACGAAAATTTCACATTTATATGGTTTACTAAAAACCCACAAAAAGAAACTATCTATGCGCCCTGTGCTATCCTCAATTGGTGCTTACAACTATAAACTTGCTAAATGGCTAGATAGTAAATTGAAGCCTCTCTCTCTCAAAACAACTACGTCATCAACGATGTTTTTAAGTTCAGAAACGAACATCTATCATCGCTACATATTGCCGATCAAGAAATACTCCTATAATCTTATGGTGTCAATGTGCTCTTTACCAATGTTCCTGTGTCTGAAACAATTGAAATTCTCGCCAACAAAGCATTCATTGATGACTGGTTTCAAGAGACCTATGGTTTGAACTTAACCAAAGATGATTTGATTCAACTCTTAACCATTGCCACTCAAAATCAGCTTTTTCAGTT